>BQKN01055983.1:22376-56070 GCA_022839385.1 Asparagus kiusianus
AGAGAGAGAGAGAGAGAGAGAGAGAGAGAGAGAGAGAGAGAGAGAGAATTTGGTAGTCTTTGTTCGTGCAAAATATTATAATTTGGAGGTGATAGTTGATTGATTTTGATCCCTTAGTTTTTCCCCGTTGAGGGTTTTTTACGTTAAATCTCGTGTGATTCTATTTGTCGCGTTTAGTTATTTTTGAGGTTTTTGTGAGATCTAAAAATCCCAACACTCCCTCTATCCCCTTCCCCTCCACCATTCTCACCTCACTCATCTCCTTCCTCTCCTCTTCCTCCTTCGCCCCTTCCACCTCTCTCTCCACTCTTGCATCCGACCTCTCCTCTCCTGCCGCTGATCTTATCATCATCAGCCTCCCTCCTTATCTCTCCTTCCTGTCCTCCTCTCTTCTCTCTCTTGGGTTAGATGTGGAGGGTATAACTAGGAGCTTTAGATTTTTTTTAAAACAAAATATACTAAAAAGCTCGACATTGAGAACATTAGCAAATGTAGATGGTTTTTATTTGAAAAAAAGCTAAGTCGGTAAATTGCAATTTAGATAAAAGTTAAGATGATTTTTATATAAAAACGCTTTTCATTATGCACATCCCTAGACTTAGATACTAGGTGGTCAAAGAATTAAAACTTTGAACAAATAGCAAGTAGATCAAAACTCAAATTCTAAGAGCTTTGTCATACATATTTTTACGAATATTTCAATTCCAACTTGGCTGAAACAATAGTTTGGGTGGTGTTTGAGGGCTTAAAACCAGTATGGGGCCAAATAGAATGAAAGTTAAAACTTTAGAGGCTTAATACAATTGAAATAAAACTTTAAAGGCTTCACAGAGAAGTCGTGTGAACTTTAGGAGATTAAAATAGAAAAGAAGTGTAAGAGCATCTCCAACAGCTTCCCCAAAAATTTCTCCAAAATGGGGAATCAAATGTCATATTCCCCAAATTATTTTTGCTTCAACTCCAACAGCTTCCCCATTTTGAAGAATCATGCATTTATTACAATAATAAAAATATTCTACATCTTTGACTAATAAATAATAAATTATTTATTATTTTGAAGAATCCCCATTTTGACCAAATTATTTATTATTATAATGAGGAGATGGAGTTGTTTTTTGTGGGTTGAGTCTAGAAGAACGTGAAAAAGTGCTTCCCCAAATATTTAGAGAATGCTGCAAATTTGGGGAAGGCTCTATATTTTTTCTCTCCTATCCCCATTTTGGGGAATGAGATGAGGAATCTGTTGGACCAAAAAAAAGCTCAAAATTCTCCAAATTTGAGAATACCAAGAAGATGGGGAAGCTGTTGGAGATGCTCTAAGTGCTTCATCAAAAAAAGCAGTGTAAAGATTGGGGGCTTACTAGACTTTGACCTCGGTAAGGGTCAAGTGTGGGTCCCACTTACGGAAAGTTAAGCCAAATATAATTGAAACAATAAATTTCTTTGTGTAGCAAGTTCAACATGTAACACAGCCTAAGATTTATGGGTGTACGTATGTGTAAATTTCAGAAAGCTTTTTTTTTGGGTAGTGTGGGTAGGTTTTCTCTTTTGCTTTGTTCTTTTTTTTTAACTTATTCCGGGGTGTTTTTGGGGTGCGGGTTATTTTTTGTTTTTATTTGTTTTTTTTTGTTTTTGTTTTTTTGTAGAGATCAAGTAAAGGTGCATGAAACAAAAAAAATTTGCATAATCCTTAATAAACGGCACCTATATATGTGAAGCTTGATAGATCCCTTAAGAAGTCAAATTTTCTGAAATGTTTGATTTACTTAAAAAATAGTCAGCTTCTAGATCATCTCTTCTTAATGCTCTCCTATCCTATGTTCATAACTTACAAGTTGCAATCCTCCACTAGAATAAATAGTTCATTCTAAGTAAACCATCGTTTTATCTCGTATGAATCACACCCGTTTTATAACTTTCAATTAAATAAAAAAGAATTTTGATTGAAGAAATATGTGCGTTTTTTATTCACAACAAGTGAATCCGTGATCATACGTTACTTTTTCTTGTTAAGGATTCCCTTGTCATGTAACTGGCAGAGTAGGCCAAAAAGTAAGAGAAATAATTACTAATCAACCGGGTGACATAATTAATTAGTTAACATGAAATTAAAGCAAAATTCATGACCACATGTTTACAGCCCTACAGGGGCAAAAATATTCGTATATCTCGATCCATCTTATTTTACAACGATCGAAATTATACCAATTATTTACTTATCTTATTCCGAATACAACAAGTAACCATGCACGCAGTTAAAATGCAAATTAAAAATGGCTCTGGCTACCACAGTCCAAATTGTCGCCGTAGCTCACACCCAGCAAATCGCAATACCTCTTATAAAACCCAATCCTATCCTGAACCTTGGAGTCCGACCCATGCCCACACTCCACGCCTCCATTGACGATGTTGGTGATGACTCCGAACCCCGGGACCCGCCCGGCAGCCGTGTCAGCGGACGACGGCGTCCAGGCTCCGGTGATGACGTCATGGCACGACGGCTTCGGTGACTGCGGGGTCATCCAGAACCAGAGTGCGGTCTTGAAGGAGATGGTTGCGTCGGTGGCGACCAGGTCGGGGTTGTTCAGCAGGTCTTGGTTGATGGCGCTGCCGCATGGTCCGTAGTTGTAGTTGCTGCAACGAGAATTGAAAAATTTTTGTTATCAAGTGCGTGTATAATAATTTATAACATCGTAATAAGTAGTCGTAATTTTTTGCTGGTTAAATTAATTGTTGACCAGATCTTAGTGGTTGCTAGCCTAATAAGAAACTTGAGTCGATCAGTTTGCAACTAAACCCTAGGGATTATGATCTATTAGAGTACTAATTAAGACCATGGTAACCCCTAAGTCCTCTCAACTCAATTTTAGAGTTTTAATTTGAAATTAATAATTTTTACCAAAGCGCCACAAAAGCTTGGCATGCAAGTTGATCAGGGTTAACTGTGTGAGCTTACTATGAGATCTGGATGGGTCCACGACCGTAGTATTTCTTCCCCGCCGCGCACGGCCACTGGTCGTTGGCGACGCAGTAATCCCCGGGGCTGCCTTGTTCTTGGAGGTAGCAGTACCCCCATGCGTACGGTCCATCCGGTGCGGTTGGCCACCCACCTACATGTATTAGCACGTAGTAGGGATCAAGTCACGTGCATATATATACTAACCGGTTTGGCTTGAGAGATGCATGTATATATACTAACCGGTGGTCTCGTGAGACGTCTGCGCCAAGAACGCGGCAACCTCCCTCTTCTTGGTCTCATCATCCCCAGTCGTCGCGAACCCGCCAAAAGCGTCCGCGGCGGCCACAAACGCATCGTACGTATAAAACCCGTTCGCAGGGCAGGCCGCATCATTCCGATGCAGCAACATCTGGTTGAACAGAGCCTCGCTGACGATAGAAGCTACACCTCCGCCGCCGCCGCTGCTCGGAGGGTCCGGCGTGGGGCCGCCGCCGCCGCCGCACTGGCTCTGGCATCCGCTGCCGCAGTACTGGTCAGTGGAGCCGCAGTAGCCGAACTGGCTGCAGCAGAGGTCGTTGGCGCACACCGCGCCGCCAGCTTGGCTGCCGCATTGCTGCGCGAAGGTGGAGGAGGAGGAGAAGAGGGCCAAGGTGGAGACTGCTAGGATCAAGAGCCTGATCATATTCTTAATTTGCGTTTAATTTGAAGAGGGGAGGAGCCAGCGGAGGCGTTTAAATAGGGGCGGGGGAGGAGTTGGACTGAGCCTCTCTGTTTTGATGGGGGGGATGGGAGTCAATGGTCTTCTGTGGCCGCAACTGAACACGCGGCTTCCTTTGATTGTTTCCAAGTCGACGGAAGTTTTGTATCGTGGACTTTGTGGAGATAAAGAGGACGCGATTCATTCCCTGGCCTCTATTTTCCAACTATTAATTTTCGATCTTGGAAGCGGTCTTGGGGGGGAAAAGTATGGAGCCATCTTTTATTAAGGAAAGACCGCGAAGACATGAGGGGAAGGGAAGACCACCACTAGAAGGTTTTTGGAACCGAGATATCATGCATTAGCATATGTATATGGATCAGTCTTTACGCAAACTTTATCTTTTCAATCAAAACAAAACTTCAATTAATTTTCATAATTCGGTTGCTTCTTTTTAAATACCCTACGGTTTCACTTATATATGCTCACCTATTTTCGGCAGCAATTATATATCCTATAAAGTTTATTCTAAAGTTTTTAGAACATGCACTTAACTATCCTCAAGTTTGTATAACTGAGGGTATTTAAGTGCAGATTTAAAAATTGAGGGGTACTTAATTACAAGTTTTAGAAATCTTAAGGCACGTAATAAGTGATGCCAAAACAAACAAATGTGGATATCTAAGCGAAAAGTAGGGGAAACTATAGGGTATTCAAGTGCAACTAAGCTTCAGATCTATTTCAGTGTGGTAGAACTGGGGGCTAATTAGCAAACACCCAAATTTAAATTTACTAGGATTTATGCACGTGCAATGCACGTGATTAAATATTATGATTAAGTATTTTTGACTTATTTTTTACTAAAATTTGTTTCTCAGTTCCACTTTGATTGTTTTTCTCACTTATGTTTTCAAACTTTACTATTGTGATTATTTATTTTTTTAAATGTTTGTTTGAATGGGCTACACTAAATTTAAAATTTTCATGTAATAATTGAATTGACAAGAAATAACTAAATCTAAAGCTATGAATTTTCACGTTATTTAGATCGGCATGAAACCAAGCTTGACTTAAGAAGGTATAATATTGTAAAAGTGAAAAACACTTAAAAAGATAAAGTTATAAAAGAATGATGAATAATTAAAACCAATAAGACAAAATGATTAATTAAAAGTGGGCTAGAATGAAACTAATGAGAGTATATATTTTGTTGCTAATCACTGGCAGCCTTT
The DNA here is from genome assembly GCA_022839385.1 of Asparagus kiusianus. Taxonomy (NCBI): domain Eukaryota; kingdom Viridiplantae; phylum Streptophyta; class Magnoliopsida; order Asparagales; family Asparagaceae; genus Asparagus; species Asparagus kiusianus. Next base: position 27,265 of record BQKN01055983.1, read on the forward strand.
TAAAAAATTATAAAATAAATATTAATGCTAACTCTAATACACTTTTATATGATAAAAGCATCCACATAACCATATAAAAAATTAAAAGAGTTCATGAAAATCACTTCTAAAGATTCATGATTTTACTCAAAAAAATTAAGCTATTTTTAAAAATATTAAATAATTTAAATTTGTGTTGTATTTATAAAGAGCCTTGATGAAGATGCTTTTGTTTTAGCAGGTTGTTCTCAATGAGCCTTCTAAAGTGTAATATTTTTTCTTTATCGTGTTATATGGATGTTTGCTTGGTTTGCTTATCTATCTCTTATTTTTTTATAAGTTGATATATTATTAACACAATTTACGATGACATGCATATCTTTCATACAAATTTGAGACATGTATAAGATGAATTTTATATTTAGTAGCTTTTAATAAGAATTTTAGTTGTAAAATATTTTACCTTTATATTTAAAGATCTTGAAATCTGACAGTACTATTACATGCTTATCTTTGATCGTGTTCTTAAAAAATAATCTTGCGTTGGTTGTCATATCCCCAAATAATGATATTATAGAGTCGTGCCACTATATAGAGAAAAAAATATTAATTTTATTTGTTTTACTTACACTATGGTAACTAAGTATCATGTGCATATTTTTTGTCCATTATAGTGATTTTTCTCATCTTATCTAGTTTTTTTATATCTCGTAATGTAGTTGATTAATGACTTCACTTTAGTTTCTATTGCAAGATTATTTATATGAAATTTTATATTAAGTTTATGATTCCTTTAGTATTTTTAGAATAAAGTATGAAAATTTATAAGTACTTACTAAAATACTTACTAATTTTTCTTGTACCTTTCAATATGTATTTTTTAGAATAAAGTATGAAAATTTATAAGTACTTACTAATTTTTCTTGTACTTTTCATGAATAATATTTTTTAATTTGGACATAATTGTTCAATATGTTCTTCAAGGAGAACTCGGTTAGTGCTTCTTTGCTCGATATGCTTTTTATCAATGTCAATTCAGGTGATTCATGAATGTTTCTGAATTTGAAGTGAAGACAACTTAGTTCTTTTAAAGGATATCTCTGAACTTTCTGATAGTTTCTATTCATAACTCATTGTATTTTTTTACTTTATAAATAAATATTATCAACATTAGAGATAAATGTTTAAACATTATAATCAATTAATGCTAGCCTATTATATCATAATATAATAATATCAAACATTTCCTCTTTTCTTTGCCAAATTTTAGCCTTTTTGTGATTTGAACTTTTGAGGGTGTGTTTTGCAATTTTTAAACTTTGATAGTATTTTATGAAAATTTTAAATTTTAAGTTGGACACTTATAATTTTTTATGTTTCATGTATTATTGATAAGTTTTTAAATGTTAGAGTATTTCTCGTAACTCTGAAAGTTTGAAGGTATTTTTATAATTACTAAAATTTTGGGTTGTTTTTTAAAAAATTTAAAATTTTAGCAATCTGCTGATAATTTCTAAATTTGATGTGTACCAGTTATAAGATTTTAAATTTTAGAATTTTTTAATAATTTTTTACTTTTGAGAGAGTTTTTGTAATTTTTGTAACTTTGAGGTTTTTTTTACTAATTTTAAACTTCTATGTGCCTAATGCTAATCCTTGGAATCCGTCTGTGTTGTTTCTAAGTTTTAAAATCTCTGAATTTTAGAATGTTTTTTTTTAATTTAAACAAGGCTAAATGGCACTTATATACCCTATTATTTTGCTCTTGTAGGAGTTATATACCCTAAGTTACAAAACATAGCAAAAGAATACCTTGAGTTGGTAACTGTTTAAATTTAGCTAATGGTGTTAAAAAATACATGAAAGGATAAAAATGCCCCTCCTTAGGAATTAACACCCTCCAACATAGTGAAAGCTCTTATTTTCTAATGTTACCCATATTAAAGAGGAAGAAGATATCAGAGGCCACGAAAAGAAGAAGATAGTGATGAAAATAATCTAATTTGGGGGGGGGGTAGGTAATATAGTAAATAATACAATAAATAAGGGTAAGAAATTTTGTATGACTGAGAGTATTTATTCGGTGCTAGAGTACTTAATTAAGTACAAATTTTAGAAATTTTAAGGTACATAAGTGGTGTCAAAACAAATGTGGATATCTAAGTGTGAAAAGTAGGGGAAACTATAGGGTATTTAAGTACAATTAAGCTTCTGATCTATTTCAATGTGGTAGAACTGGAGGCTAATTAGCAAACATCCAAATTTAAACTTACGGGTTAAGCTTACTAATATAATTTTCGTAGTGAGCTATATCATATCATACTCCTTTTAAAAGCACGGGCTCAAAAAAATCTTTCGGTAGACAAAAATACCATTGGAATTTAAATATTATTCTATTAAGTAAGAGTAAGTTGCTAAATTAATGAATTCCTATTGGATATATACAGTATGAAGATAACGATACAATTTAAATAGAATTGTAAATATAAATAAAATTATTAAATGTCAAATTTATAAATGTCTATAAAATGAAGGGCAAGTATGCAAAAACCAAATAAATTAATAAAATAAATAATGTCTATCCCAAAGGCCGAACCTGAGAATAACGTAGACCTACAAATGTACATAATATGAATGAGATATTTACAAAATCCACCAAACAAACTAAAAAGACAAAAGTCATTCTCAAAATTATTAAACAGAAAAATTAAGGAAAATAAAAATCATGAACTCTCTTTAAAAGTGCGAGTTTGGAAAAAGTTTTTCATAGTCAAAATCACCCCGTACTATTTTAAATATTTAATTTATATTATAATCTATCCAAATCATACTTATATCCTATCCTAATACCCCATGAACTATTTATAGGTCAACAATTTAAATAAAATTAATAAAATATATGAAACAGCTTTGTAGTATCAGTTTATTACATGAAGTATTACAAAAAAGTAAAAAGTTTTAAAAATTAGATAAAATACTCTCAAAAGTTTAAAATTACACAAAATAAAAAGTTAAAAATTTTAAACTTGGCAAAGAAAAGAGTAATTGTGTGATATTCTTTCATTAAAATATATAATTATAACTTATAATTTAAGGTTTACTATCCCTTTTCAGAATCTGAAAATAGTCAAGTTGATACTGGTAAAATAGTAGCAATAATAACAGATTAAAAATATCCAGTTAAAGAATAAAAATTTAATAAAATATATGATAGATTAAAAATTTATGTTATTGTATAAATTAAAATAACTGTATATAATTTTACCAATATATTAAAGCAACAAAAATACATAAATATCATTGATATAAGACTAAATCACAAAAAACTAATAAAAGAATATAATATAATAGCTTAACATTAATTGATATAATTTATATATATATATATTGATCTCTAATGGTAATAATATTTATAGGGTAAAAAATTATAAAGATTTATGTATGGAGAACTATTAGAAAATTTAGAGATATCCTTCAAAAGAATCAAGCGATTTTCATTTCAAATGGAATTTGGAACGTCCATGAATCACTTCAATTAACACTAATGTAAGTTATATTTATCAAAGAAACACCAACTGAATACTCCCAAAAGAATATATTAAACAATTTTGTTCCAATCAAAGAAATGTTTTTCATGAAAGATAAAAGAAAAATTACTATGTCAAGACTCTGCGTAAGCAAAAAATATAAAATCACCCTTTTTCTTTTTCTTATATAGTATCATGACTCAGCGTGTGACTTTATTTAGGTGTGTGACTACTAACGAAGAATCAATTTTTAAAGACACGATCAAAGATAATGATGTAATAGCACTATTAGAATCCAAGATTTCTAAATATGAAGGTAGTATATTTCATTACTAAAATTTTTATTAAAGGCAACTAAATATAAAATTCACCTTATATCTGTCTCAAATTTATAGAGGAGATATGTATGTCATCGTAAATTACATCAATAATATATATCAATCCAAATATACAACTTACCAAAGAAATAAGAGAATAGTAAGTAAACCAAGTAAACATCCATATAACACTGTAAAGAAAAAAATATTATATTTTAAAGCTAATATACAACGCTCTTTTAGAATAAGCTGTCAAGACAAAAGTGTTGGGTAAGACCTGTGTCGAGGAACCAAACCAAACGCCGATCAAAGAGGGCCAAAACCAACAAAAAATCAATGCACAAACAAAACACCAATTTTAACGTGGTTCGGCAATTGCCTACGTCCACGGGATAAGAAAGGGATGGGGTTTTCACTAATAGAGAAGAAGAGCACAACTTGAGATTAAAAATCACTCGAAGGAACAAACTAATCTCACCAACAAAACTCTAATCTCTCCAAATAAACCCTAATCAAATAGTACAAAGAATACCTCTTTTCTGTGCTCCAAATATCCCAAACTCTTACCTTAAGAAACCCTAGAACGTATATTGGTATTTATACAAACACCAAAATCCAAATCAGAATAGGAAACTCAAACTGGGCCTGACCCGATACGCGGTCGACCTCCATGGTCGACCGCGCCCAACGACTGAGCCTGTAAATGCGTTACAGGGTCTGACGATCGACCGTGGCGGTTGACCGTGACAAACGACAGAGACCAAAAATCTCCTACAATGTCACGTGGTCAACCGCGGAGGTCGACCGCACCAAGTCCATGCTCATGCCTGAGCCTGTGCACATTCACGGTCGATCGGCCTTGCGCTGCGGTCGACCGTGCAGCTCCAAAATAGTTCCTTGTGGTCTTCCAATACCTGTTCTTCACCAAACTTCTCGCGGTTTCTTCAATTCTCCACCTCGGCGAAGTTTCTACCAAAACTGAGCTGACACCAACTAAGCCAAATGCCTCACTTGCTGCTTCTCAATTCTCAACAAGTCGAGACCCAAACGGGTGTGCAAACACTCACCCAAATATCGGTATCTACTCACCAAATCGGCTGCATCATAAAGACTGCCTACATATCCTCTTGCCTAAGGAATCAAGCCTTCACGTAGTTTACCAAAACGGCCTCCAAAGACCCTCAATCAAATAGAAAAGTCTACAACTATTTCCCAATATTGCCAACGGATCTGCAACTGATAGCGGCCTCAAACTGATACAAATCAAACACCTCCATCTGAGGTGAACTAATGGCCGTATCCAAATCATGTCCACCAGCTGCAACCGAATCCAAAACCAATCCATCATCTGCATCCGAAATCAAATGATCCCCAACCTGTGCCACCTCAGCTAGAATCCTAAATGACGCAGTATGATCTGGAGTATGTGGAATAAGTTCCACCCAACGTGAAGTAGCATCACCCTCCACCTGTTGTGATATCCAAATGACCTGATCAACACTCTCCACCTGCTGAGAGCCAAAAGTGACATTTCTGCTCAGAACAAAATCAGAAGCTCCCAAACGATAATCAAATGAGTCTCCGAATCCCAAACGCACAATCAGATCAAATCTCACATCCTCGATGTGACCAAATGCTGGGTAACAAAATATCCGATGCCAACTAAAATCTGAAGCAGTTCCATCAGATCCAATAACTCCTAATGCAGCAGTCGGCGACCTATGACTAAGATGACCCAAATATGTCAAAACTCCGGAACCAGAACTAATGCTTGACAACCAACGTCGACCCTCCTCCGGAAAGGAACGTCCCATCGAAACTGTCATCTCATCTCGCCGCACCAAAGTCTCCACATCAATGAAGTGTTTCAAGTTGCCATGAGCTCGGCACAAATGTAATAAATGACCACTACCAAAGCTAGAACAACAAGTTACCTTTCTGCCAATACACTTCTTCTAATTGTTACTGACTTCTAGGACTTTACACTAACGGGAACTGGTCGTGACCTAATAATGCCTAGAATAATCATCAACTACGAAAACTACAAAACGATTACCTCCCAATGATGCTTCCTTGGAAGGCCCCCAAATGCCTGACTGAACACCTTTTAAAAGACCCCTCGCTTGATGGAAAGAAGTGCCTAACTCCATCACGGTCTTGCTCATCCCAATGTGCTCAAAGGACTTCTATCTGCAGGTTAAAGCATTCCTCAACAACCTATGTGCAGCATCACCAATCATATATCCCAGCACCAAATAATGCCACAGTCTAGCCAAAGAAGTCGTCAGCGCTCTATCAATCACCGTGCTCCCAAGAAAATAGTATAAGTTACTCCTTCTGACGCCCTTCATCACAATTATGGACCCAAATGTAACCTTCAAACGTACATCCGCCAAGGTCACCCTATAGCCTGCTGCCTCCAAAGCTCTAAGTAAAATGATGTTCTTCTTCAACTGAGGAACGAACCTCACTCCAACCAACTCCCGAATTACTCCGTCACTCATCCTGATCCGAACGGTGCTAATACCACCAATAGTGCATTCATGATCATTACCCATGAGTCCCCTCTTTCCAACTTCTGAAAGCTAGAGAACCAATCCCTCTAGGGCAAATATGGTATGTAGCACCCGAGTCCAACATCCACTCTGTAGAGTAGGCAACACAAACTGACGACAGTACAGATAATGAGTAGCCCAAAGAATCTGAATCTGAATTGTTGCCAATAGCCTTAACAACATTCACCTCTGAAACCTGAATAGCTTTCCCCTTATTCTTCCCGGCTTGATCATTCAACTTTGGGCATTCAGCTTTCTAATATTCATCTTCTTTACAAAAAACACATTGATTCCTACGAATTCTAAGATGTGCCCCTCTAGACTGTGACCTTCTACCTCAGTTTGAACCCTTTGCTCTTAAAACCAATGCCCCCGCTACCAACTCAATATAAGTCTCATTGTCCTTCTTCCTAAGTTGGTAATTCACTAATGCAGCGGTGACCTCACTATATGAAAGAGATGCCTTCCCATTAATAAGAGTAAGGACAAACGCCTCATATTTCTCGTCGGGCAAGGAACTCAACAATAGCAACGCCTTATCCTCATCTTCAACAATGACATCTACATTCGTCAAATCTACAAGAAGCTTCGTGTAGTGGTTCATGTGATCACTAATGGATGTCCCCTTCTTTAATTGGAAGCGATAAAGCCTCCTCTTCAAATGCAAGCGGTTTTCGATGCTCTTCGTCAAGTACTTGCTCTCTAGGACTTACTAAATCTTCTTAGATGAAGTCTCATTCATCACATCATATTTTAGATCTTGAGTGAGACAAGACCTAATCACACCACACGCTATCCAATTCATCTTTTTCCAAACCTTCTCATCAATGTCGCCCGGTTTCTCATCCAACTCCAATGTATCTTCCAAATTTTGCGCATTGAGCACATCCAAAGACTTCGCATCGCCAAAGTCCAAAATTATTAGTGCCATTGAACTTCTCCACATCAATCTTCATCAAGTGGATACTCAAACTTTGGACAGTCTTCACACCTGAAGAACCACCCTCAACTCCCTCTTTCTCGGCCATAATCCTCAACACACCAACAACCAGTGCGGAAACAAACGAAGAATAGATCCAAAACTACAAAAAGAAAGAAGCTTTACCAAAAAGATCTCACCTTTCTCACAACCTAAAACCCTAGACGAGCTTCCCAAATTGATCTACTCCTCCAAATAGCCCAAGCATAGCCCGATCTCTGATACCAATTGTTGGGTAAGATCCGTGTCGAGGAACCAAACCAAACGCCGATCAAAGAGGACCAAAACCAACAAAAAATTAATGCACAAATAAAACACTAATTTTAACATGGTTCGACAATTGCCTACGTCCACGGGGTAAGAAGGGGATAGGGTTTTCACTAATAGAGAAGAAGAGTACAACTTGAGATTACAAATCACTCGAAGGAACAAACTAATCTCACCAACAAAGCTCTTAATCTCTCCAAATAAACCCTAATCAAATAGCTCAGAAAATACCTCTTTTCTGTGTTCCAAATATCCCAAACTCTTGCCTTAAGAAACCCTAGAACGTATATTGATATTTATACAAACACCAAAATCCAAATCAGAACAAGAAATTCAAACTGGGCCTGACCCGATACGCGGTCGACCGCCACGGTCGACCACGCCCAACGATAGAGCCTGTAAATGTGTTCTAGGGTCTGGTGGTCGACCGCGGCGATCGACTGCGACAAACAACAAAGCCCAAAAATCTCCTACAGGGTCACGCGGTCGACCGCGGCGGTCGATCGTGATGGTCGACCGTGGCGGTTGACCGCACGAAGTCCAAGCTCATGCCTGAGCATGTGCACATTCGCGGTCGACCAGCCTTACGTCGCAGTCGATCGTGCAACTCCAAAACAGTTCCCTGTGGTCTTCCAACACCTGTTCTTCACCAAACTTCTTGCGGTTTCTTCAAAAAGCATCTCCATTAAGGCTCTTTATAAATATAGCAGGAATTCAAATTACTAATATATACAACCATTATAACATTCGAAAGAGGTATGATCTTAGAAAACATACTCTAAAATTTATACAATTAAACCTAAGAATAATTTACCAATATACAGATACCCTATCGCACCTTTAAGGTAACGATAACTACCATTTATAATAGAGTTGAGCAGTGGTTCTATGTTTGTAAAAGCTGCAACAAGAAATTGGATAGAGATGTTAATAATAAGTGTCCAGATAATAAATATTATAGAATCGCCAATGATGTAGTATTAAGGTTAAGTGATATCCCTTCTCCATAAAATAAATATATCAAAAATAAATATTAATATTATAATCTAAAGAAAATTGATAATGAAAAATATAATATATTTAGTTCAGATCCTTATGAAAAATGACACAGACAGAGCAAAGATAACATTATGACACAACAGAAATTCTTATTGGATGCACAACAGAAGAATTCTTTACAGAGAAAAAGGAGATAGCTCCTAACCTTATTTAAGTAATAAATAAAAAGCACAAAAAAATTTATATATATGAAATTAACATTTATTCTTATTGAAATAGGAAAAAATCAAAGTCAATATTGTCAGAAGTTTGTGTTGAACATAAGAAATATATTTAACTTTTTTGTAAATTTAGACGAGAAGACAAAAGATGAATGAGCCCAAAGAAAGATAACATGCTCTATTCTCATATCACAATTGATGTAGATGATGAAGACACTACTCTAGAATTATCCAGAAAAAAAGATAAAGATGAAGAAGGATTCTCAACTCAATAAAAAATAAAATAGAAGAAACAAAAGATAATATTTGTGAATTATTATAGAATAGTTTTATTTTTTTAGTAAAATTAGGTTTCTTTAAAAGGGATTTTCATAAACTATTTTTAGTGTTTTCATATGCATATGTTGATGCTTTTATCATATAAAAGTATATCAGACTTAGCATTAATATTTACTTTATGATTTATTTCCATTAACTATTTTCTGTTATTTTAGCCTACTTTAAATCAATTATGTTGGCTCGTTAGCTTTATTATTCATCTTCCTTTTATAATATTATTTTTTTCAAGTGTTTACACTTTCATAACACTATATTTTCTCAGGCCAAGCTCGATTTTATGCCGATCCAAATGAAATAAAAATTTAAATTGGCTTTAGATTATATTTATCTCCTGACAATTCAACTATCAACATAAAAATTTAAACTGGGTGTAGCCTATTCAAACAAACATTAAATAAATAAATAATCAAAGTGTAATCGAGGAATAATTTTTAGTAAGAAAATAAACCAAAATACTTAATCAAAGTGAGCAAAAATTATCAAATAGTAATAGAGGAATAAATTTTAGTAAGAAAATAAATCAAAAATACCTAATCACAATATTTAACTACGTGCATAAAATCTAGCGAGGTTAAAAAAAGTCATGTCATGAGGCGGTGGTACATATCCTCCCGCCAAACCCAACAAAACCCATTCATTTCAAAATCCAACCTCCAAAAAAATAAACCGGAAAAGATAAAAAAGAAACCACCAACAATCTACGTCCCCTTTTGAATGCTTCTCATAAACTCCAAACATCAATGGCCAACTCCTCGCTCCCTTCAATAATCTCTCCAACTCCTTGCTAACTGTATACATCATCATACATTTACATTGCTCAAAAAATTTAATTTGATTTATTCTACTAAGTTTTAGAATTTTCAACGGTCATAAAGAGCAATATTACGGCCATAAAAAGTTATACTTTCATGATAAGGTGCCACACTTTAGTATAAAGAGCTATAGTTTTTTAAAAACTAAAAATTTGAGAGTGAATCTTTCATCAACATGAATAATTGATCAAACAACATATTGTATACATCATCACACGTTTACATTGCTTAGGAAAAACTAATTTGATTTGGCAAAGAGGCGGTCGAAGACGGTGGTTTGCCGGAGCATTTGGGGCCCGGTGGAGAGAAAAGATGTCATTGTCTCCAAGTCTCCAGCTTGAACAGCTCTGAAGAATTTATGCTCGTCACTTAACTGAGCGCATGTTAGAGACAGGCCCATTCTCACATACCCCACTTCTGTCGCCACTGCCAGAGCTCCGCCTCAACGCATGATAAATCCGAAGGGTATTTTGTGCTAGGAGAGAGTCTAGGGAGTGGGGGAGATGAGAGTCTGAGAGAATTCATGTTGGTTGCTCCTAGATTTTGATTTTGTGAAATGAATGAAGGGAGAAAGGAGAGAGAGGTTTATTTAGGGAAGAATGTTAATTTTGAAATTTTGTATTTATTAGGGAAATATAGTATAAGGATTGAGGGTATTGTACATATTGGGTTTAAAAATAAGTGGTTTGGGGTACATTGGGTTTATAAGTTTTCATAAAAGTTGATGGGTTTTTAAATAAGTTACGGTAAAACTTTAAAAGACAGAAACCCCTTTTTTATGAAGCCCTTACACTTCTTTCCTATTTTAATCGCCTAAAGTTATTTCAATTCTGAAATGATGGCATTTCCTTCTATTGTTCCTTAAATACTGCAACATGTTTGGTCCAGCCAACTGTTTGTACATCTATTATTTGGGAATTTGCTCTTTTTATGGAAATGGGATCAAAGATGGTCCTTGTGGCAAGTTGAATTTTTGTTTTAGGGTGAGGAGGGAGAATAATCAAAATGTGTATCGAGTATAGGTGGAGGTTGGATGTATGATAATTTTATGGATGCATGTATTTTAATAGGGACACTTATATACCTTATTGTTTCACTCTTGTAGCAGTTATATACCCTAAGTTACAAAACATAGCAAAAAAATACTTGAGTTGGCAAAATTTTGCAAGTTGGTACATTCTATTAAATAGCCATGAGAATATTCTCATGTGCTGAATATATGACCAACTTGAATGCTTCTTACCCTCGTGTATTGCAGTATATATTATATTACCTAACCCTCTCATGAAAATAAATTATTTTTATCATCTTCATCTCCTCTTCATAGCCTCCATCTTCTTCTTCTTCTTCTTCATCTTTTACGGGTGAAAGAAAATGAAGCTCTCCTTCTTCTTCCTCCAAAAATACAAGTTGTTGTCATCTCGTAACCATGCAAAATGCTCCCTTAACACTGTTAAAGTAAGAGAGAGAGAGAGAGAGAGAGAGAGAGAGAGAGAGAGAGAGAGAGAGTCTTGGGTAAATTTCCTTTAAATTGAATATTGAGTGTGTACATATATATATACAAGTAGAGAAGGGTGAGGTGTGTTATCATAACCAATGTGGAACTAAACCCACTACTAACACAATATTATCAACAACCCTCCTCAAACTCATGTTAGATCAAACAAAGTGAGTTTGCATAAAAAACTAAAATCGATGAACGTTGAAGGCCTTTGTGAAGAAATCTATAAGTTTGTCGACGAATGAGACATGAGAAAGTAGAATTATTTTGTTCTTGGTAACTTGTTGACGGACAAAATAAGCATCAATCTCAATATGTTTGGTCCTCTCATGAAATATTGAATTATTAGCAATTTGAATGACACTCTTATTATCACAGTAGAGAGGAGTAAGAGTCGTAACAGAAATACCGAAATCACTGAGAAAACGACGAAGATGAATAATCTCTTTAGTTGTTGTGTACATTGCACGATACTCTACCTCGGTGCTAGAAAGAGCAATAACATCTTGTTTCTTACTCTGTCAGAAAATAAGAGAATCATCAAGAAATATACAATAACATGTGGTAGACTTTCTGGTAGTAAGATCACTAGGCCAATCAGTATTAAAATATGCACAAAGCTCTAACTTAGATATACCATGAAACATAAGAGAGTGAGTGCTAGTACCCCAGAGATACTGAAGAATTCGTAATAAGGTAGCATAGTGTGCAGAACATGGGACATAAACAAATTGACTGATAATGCCAATAGCATGAGAGATATCTACTTGAGAGTTGCACAGATAGACCAACTAGCCAATAATATGTCGGTATCGGGTAGGATCAGATAGAGGCTCACCATCAATGGAGTGAAGTTTAACATTTTGTTGGAGTTGAGTATCGACAGTTGTATTGTCAGTTAGCTCAGCGTGATCTAGAATATCTGAGAGATACTTCTGTTGAGACAATAGTACACCCCACGGGCCCTGAGAAATTTCTAGCCTAAGAAAATAGCGAAGAGGACCAAGATTCTTCATGTGGAACTATCGTTGCAATTGAGATTGTGTGATCTATATACCAGCAGCATCATTACCTGTAATGATCATATCATCTACATAAAGGAGTAATAAAATCCTGCCATGCGATGTAGTGTGAACAAACAGAAAAGCATCTTGATAACTCTCCATAAAGCCCGTTGTAGGTGTAAATTTTGATCTCCCGAAATAAGGATTTCGTTTGTATTGATAAGAATAGCTTATTATAAACTAATGAATCAAAATTACAACAGAAGCGGAGGGAATGCCCTCCTTATTTAACGTGGGGACTTTGGTAGCGATAGGACGCCTCGCTCGATTCTCACGCCGAGTTTGTTTCCCTTGGACGATCCGATCGAAGTTGTGGGCAAGCTTCAGTACGTAGTAGAAGCTTGTGCTGATCGAGTTTGACTATACCCGAGGCCAAACGGGGAGCTTGTGCTTGTCGACTGACTGCTTGGAGAGAACCACCATGCAAGAGCTTGCAAAGAGCCTAAGAGCCTCAAGTCTGAGAGTTCAGACGAGTCTCTTCAAATGAGGGAGCCTTTAGCAAATGAGCCAATGTTCAACCTTTGGAAGATTAGCCAGCCAAGCCAGCAGCAGCTAATCAACCCCTTTCACGTTGGCTGAAAGTGGCTTTAAATAGGCAAGGGATGGCATGGGTCACCCCTTGATTTGTGGGATTTGACCACTAGTAGGGGTGAGGGAGCCAGCCGCCCTAGCTGTGAGATGTGACCACTTAGGGGGTCCTGTCAGCCGCCCTATTATTGTTAGGTGAAGAGCGCCATGCTTTATCCCTTGATTCGTGGGATTTGACCACTGACGTGACTGTTACCATACTCTAAGTGGGCAGCTGACAATGCTGGCGGGTTTCTAGTTGTTAGGCGAGCTTAGTCCGCGCAGGCGAGGTGCAGGCTATCAGGTGAGCTTGTCCTTCAGGCGAGCTCAAACCTTCGTGCTGGCGAGTCGGCCAAATAGGCGATCTTCGAGCTATCGGGCGAGTAGGCCTTCAGGCGAGCCTGGGCCAAGCAGGCGAGTTTCAGTCTTCAGACGAGCTTTAAGCCTTCATGCGAGCTTGGTTCAATGTGCAGGCAAGCTGTGCAGGAGAATCTCATTCAGGCGAGCTTCAATGTTGTTAGGCGAGCTCTATCCTTGCAGGCGGACTTCCTTGTAGGTGAGCTTCAGCCCTTACAGGCGAGCTTCAGCCTTTAGGCGAGCTACTGAATATGCTTCAAAGAATAGACCATAACTTTCAAACCGTAAGTCAGAATTTAACGAATTATATATGAAAATCGACTATCTCGATGAGATGGAGCCAACCAAACCCCTATAAGGGGTTTGTCGCCTCCGTTTTGCCAAATTCCTTACGGTTTGAGAGATATCAGCGTTTTTCCCCTTTTTGCTCTTTCGGATGAGGTTTTAGCAGTCTTGTTCTGAACTTCTCTGATAGGGATAAAGGCAATTTTTATTGCCTACATCCGTCTTGAGTATGACATCATGAATATACTCAAACCAAGCGTAGGGTGCCTGATTGAGACCATAAGCAGCACGACGAAGGAGACATACATGCCCCGGAGGAATATTGGACCTTAGAGGTAGTTGCATATATACTGTCTTAGATAAAGAGCCATGGAGAAAAGTATTCTTGACATCCATCTAGTATAAGGGCCAATAATGAGCAACAGTAACTGCAAGTAGAGTACGAATGGTGGGCATCTAAGTAACAGGAGCAAAGGTCTCCTCATAATCAATACATTATTGTTAAGTAAAACCTCGAGTCACTAAACAAGCATTCCGATGTTCAATAGTGCCATCAAGACGATACTTAACCTTATAAACTCATTTACTGCCAATAAGAGAGATCCCAGGGGGACAATGAACAACATCCTAGGTATGTGTTTGCTTAAAGGCCTGAAATTCATTAGCCATAACCTATTGTCACTTTGGGAGTTGAACTGCCTCTTGAAAGGACTTTGGTTCAATGGTAGTATGAATGACAACAAGAAAGTTATGAAAGATAGGTGAATAGGAAGTAACCGAAGCATACCAGGAAAGCATGATATGTGGGCGTCTGCCTCGATGAAGAGCAAGAGGAACCTCGGGCGGGGGAGATGCTGATGTAGGTGCATGGAGATCAATAATATTTTCTGGAGTGAGTATCGTGTTTAGGGGATAGGGATCAGGTGGTATAAGAGAAGGCTCGGGTGAGAAAGAGTCAACATAAGAAGATGGAGAGATGTTAGGGAGATCTCGAAAGGAAAACTAAGGTAAAGAAGTAGGTGATGTAGCTGATGGGGAAGCATGATCAACGGAATGGAGGAAATTGAAGTCATCATAAGTAGAATAATATTGAGAATCCTCTTCGAACTAAACGTGATGAGATATATGAACTCGACAAGTTGCGGGATCATAACAACTACAACCTCCATTTTCTGAACTAATACCTAAATAGACACAAGAAACAACTCTAGAAGACCACTTATCATGTTCGTGAGATGGCAGAAGAACAATACAGCGACAACCAAAAACACGGACCAGATCATAACGGGGAGGATGAGTATAAACACAACTATAAGGAGTAGCACCAGAAAGAGAGCTAGATGGAGTGATATTAATGGCATGAGTAGCAGTGAGAATGGTCTCAGCCAAGAAACGATGAGGAATAGAGTAAGAAATGAGCATGGATCGAGCGGTATCGAGGATATGATGATGTTTGCGTTCACCAATACTATTTTTCTCGTGAGTGTAGGGATATGACTGTTGAAAGATAGTCTCATGAGAGGATATGATAGAGCGCATTGTAGAGGATATGTACTTTTTGACATGGTCAGAACAAAAAACTTTAATACGAGATTCTCATTGAGTGAAGATCATAGCAGTGAAGGCTTGATAAGCAGTGAGTACGATAGAGTAATTCTTAAGTAGGTAAACCCATGTAAAATGAGAGAAATAGTCGATAAAACTAACATAATATAAGTAGCCAGATGAAGAAGGCAAAGAAGCTAGCCCCCAAATACCAGAATGTACTAAATCAAATAAGGAAGTGAATACAGATGTACTCATTTTAAATGGTAAAGCAGTGAATTTAGCCAATTTATAACCAGTGCATGACTCAATACTAAGACTAGATGATATAGGACCAAGTACTCCAGACTGAATATGTAAAACCCTGATAATTTTTTAATGATATATTAATATGAGATTAATTATGATATATGGATATTTAGTATGATAACTATCATTTAATGGTATATGAGTATAATACCATGTATTTTGAGTACGAACGAGTTCATACATGAGAGAGAAAAGAGTCGAAACATGCACAATGGCCAAACTCATGAAAAACTAGAAATGCCCAGTCAGGTCGACCGCCACGGTAGACCATAGCCGGTCGACCGCTATGGTCGATCGCGAAACCTGCAGAGAATTTTTCTCCTATTTTGAGTTGGTTTCGGATTTCTAAACCCATATTCATTTTTCCTGATGTATATATGAGTTTTTTTCACGTTTTTCTTAGTTTTCCTATGAACCCTAACAGCCACCAAACCCCCCAAACCCTAGTTTGATTTCTTAGAGAAGATTGGAGGCTTTCGAGTGGGATTTTTTCTTAGTTTTTGGCTTTCGGAGTGGAGATCTCCTTCAACCTTACTTCTAAAATATTTTTCAACAATCGCAGGTGAGTATCATCTCTGCTAATCCCCCTCCCAGTTTTCAAAACATTTTTAAAGAGATTTAAACATGTTTTGTAGAGCCTAAATGACTAAATTATGAATAAAAGACAACTCGTTTGTATTATATATATAAAGATTAGGTCTTTTCATGCTAAAAAGGTTGAGAACAAATTTTACAGATGTATTTAAGATCTGAAGATGATTTTAAAACGTGGTTAATCTAAAGGAAGAAGTTTGATTCATCGTTTTGAGCTTTTATGCATGTTTTAGGGTTTTGAATATAAATATAATACATAAAATCATGGTTATATATGTTGATTTTGTTTCTAGATATTTCTATCTGCTGTAATATATTTGTATGCAAGATTCATAAAGTTTTTACCATGTTTGAATCACAAAAACACAACGTGAACACGACACACACAAAAATCTGGAAAAAACTGGGTTTCAGGCTCACGGTCGACCGCCACGGTCGACCGCGTGCAGGGCAGAGACCTGGGTAGTCTCTGGAGCCCGTCGCGGTCGACCGCCACGATCGACTGCCAGTCTGATGTTAGCATGTGTATGATTTTGGTTTGATTTCGGTTTGTCGAGCGTTTCTCTCGACCTTGTGATGATTAACTACAATGTAAAAACTTGTTAAACACCTGGGATGATGGTGAACTTCAGATATGGACTCGCACACAGAGATATGTGCACTTAGGCTTGGTTTGTGTTAAATTAACACACTTTTGTCACAAGTTAAAATTTATAAATACACATGACTAGTATTTGATCTTTCACGTATCCGAAAATAGGAAGATAAAACCTATTACCGTAGAACGATTGAGTAAGAGTATTACAATAGTATCATTATTATATGTATCCGGAATAGTGAGATAATAAATCCTATTGCCACAGAGCGATTGAGTAAGAGCAGTACAAGAGTATCGCTATAATACAAGATGATGCACACATAGATATTTGATCAGTTGTAAGTTTTACTTCCATGATAGATTACCCGCGAGTAGGATATTTCCTTTGAGATTTTGGCACACCGGTTATGGACGGCAGTTATATTCATTTTAGTTTGGTTGACATGCTCTTATATTAGAGCATGCTACTCAGATGTAATTCGATATGATGTATTTATTCTTTATGTTGGAGATTTGAGTATCTTTCCTTGACTATTTGTTTTTCATAGAGAGCTATATGAATGATTTGATATATGTAAGTACTGACTCTATTTTCTTATATATTCCTATCCCTTTCTCTAGGGAGAGGTAGTGATGATCTCGTTAGCGCTTTGACGCTCGTTGTTTCCCCTCTTTCGGGCAACGAGTCTGGCACACGAAGAGTCGCAGGTTGATGGGACTTCTTAGTTATCCAATTAGCTACTTATTATACTTTGTAGTTATTGCAGAACTCCACATGTAGTTGATTATTTTCAGACTCTAAATTGGTATTTTAGTTTAGAGTTGAGAGCTTTTGTGAGACTTTGTTTATTTGACTCATTGTATTTGAGATCCAGTTTATACAGAGATATTTCTATTTTATTTCAGTTGGGCTCATTATTGATATTTCTTATGCTTCTTCTGTGTATATCCAGTGTTGCTTATTACTATTTTTGCCTGTCTGTACCTTCACCTATTTATTGTTTCCACTAGAGAGATAGTGATTGTGATGGTAAAACATGTCGTAGCATGGTGGTTGGTGCTTGGCAGTTTTGACAATCCGGGTTTCATCTGAGACTGCAGCCTTGTGTGAACTCTGGGACGTCACAGTTGGTATCAGAGCTTTAGTTCCAATATCCTTAGGATCATTCATGTATCATATTATGGAGTTAGGATAGAGTTTACTAGGGATCATGTATACAGTCCGCTAGGAATCCTTAGTATGAGTGAGGACGTACTATATATGTACGCAAAAATCTAAATTTTTTTTAATGATCTATTTGCTTTGAATAATAAAGCATGATATGAGATATATGTGATATAATTTACTTATTGGTATATGTTATATCCTTCATGCTTGAGATCCTGTTTACTGCGTAATAAGCTTTATTTGGAATTATAGATGTCAGGAAGAGGTCGTGGACGCCGAGTTACTCGTGCTCAGGGAGTTGAGCAGGATGATAGGGAGCCCGAGCCACAGCAGGCTCTGTAGTACTTAGTGGATCTCATAGCACCCTTGGCAACTCATTTGGCGGCTATTGAGGAGCAATTAGCAGATCAGGTTCGATAGGGAACTCTCATTCAGGAGGAGATACCAGAGAGGACACCAGTAGTTGCACCACCACCTCCAGTTGATGATGGAGTGGCTGAGCAGGAGGCTTGGCTTCGTTTGATAGAGAGGTACCAGAAGTTGAAGGTTCTAGAGTTTCATGGTTCGACAGACTCCATTACGACACACAAATGGAAGGAGGATGTAAGCAACGTTCTGGACATGCTTAATGTGAATACTGTGCAGAAGCAAAGTTTAGTAGCTTTCAGTCTCAAGGGCGACGCAGGAGGATGATATCGACTTTGTTTCACCCTAGAGCAGAGGATGACGGTTTCGTGTGAGACCTTTATATATCTTTTTGATAAGCAGTATATTTCGGCTGTAGCGAAAGCCGAAAAAAAGTTAGAGCTGGCTCGATTAGAGCAGGGGGATATGTTTGTCATGGACTTTGAGAGTAAGTTCATGTCATTACTTAGGTTCACCGGTATGTGGCACACAGAGGAGCATCAGGCTCAGATGTTCCTGATGAGACTTCATCTAGGGTTACGCCGGTACATAGTATCTAGGAGGTTTCGTTCAGTGCGGGAGGTGGCAGATGTTGCCATGGCTCAGGAGATAGATATAGCCATATTTATCAAGGGCAAGGACAATGGTAAGTCAGGACAGTCCGAGGACAAAGGAAAGGGCAAGAGACCATTTGGAGGCTCAGGAGGACCCCATCAGCAGGGTAAGGGTCCACATCAGCAGGGTCCCCATAAGAAGGGCCATCAGTAAGACCAGAGAGCGTAGCAGCAGCACCGATTTTAGGAGTCTTGTTACAATTGTAACAAGATTGGACATAGAGCAGCAGAATGTCGTAGTGCACCCGTAGCAGGCCAGCAGGGCAAGACTCAACAACATCAGCAGAACTGTACTCAGGGACGTGGTTAGGGCCAGAAGCTAAGGATTGAGGCACCTCTAGCAGTCCCGAGGATTGCGGGACATGTTCGAGTGGTCCAGGAGACCCAGCAGAGACAGATGGCACCATTCACTCCAGGTGATGCAGAATAGCAGACCGGTAGAGTGTATACAATTGTTCCTCACGATCATGGCACGAACGGAGTGGAAGGTACATTCCGTGTGAATTCCTTTCCAGCACGTATTCTTTTTGATTCTGGCGCTTCGCATTCTTTTGTCTCCTATGATTTTAGGGTTAGACTCCAACTTATAGCTCAGCCATTAGATTTTTTTATATGTATCCACTCCGTTGGTAGAGATGTCTCTGTTAGAGAATGTTTGTAGGAGATGCATCGTCAGCTTGGACGATTCTGAGTTCGCGATTGATTTGATCGTGTTGCATATGTCTGAATTCGATGTGATTCTTGGTATGGATTGGCTATTTTCCTACCATGTGAGTATCGACTGTTTTGCAAAAATAGTCAGTTTGCAAGCATTTGATGGGTCTGAGTTAGTGGTAGCTACCTCCAGAGGCAACCAGTTTGTGGAGTCATTTCCGGCATATGTAGAGGATGTGATATTGCGGGATTGGGGTACAGATTTGAGTGAGATGCGAGTAGTCTCAGAGTACCAGGATGTCTTCCAGGACATACTAGGATTATCTCTAGTGAGAGAGGTCGAGTTTTGCATAGAGTTGCAGCCAGGCACCGCACCGATTTCTTGAGCTCCTTACCGTATGGCGCCTGCTGAGATGAGAGAGCTACATATCCAGATAGATGAGTTGTTATCTCAGGGCTTCATTTGACGGAGTCATTTTCTATGGGGAGCACCAGTCCTCTTTGTGAAGAAGAAGGATGGGAGTATGCGATTATGTATAGATTATCGCGAGTTGAACAAGGTCACTATCTGTAACACGTACCCATTACCGAGGATCGATGACTTGTTCGACCAGTTACAGGGTGCATAGTGTTTCTTGAAGATAGATCTTCATTTTAGTTATCATCAGTTGTGAGTTTGGGAGATGGATATTCCCAAGACTACTTTCTTGACTCGATATGGGTCTTTCGAGTTTATTGTCATGCCATTTGGGCTGACCAATGCACCCGTAATATTCATGGATTTGATAAATCGGATTTTTCATCCTTATTTGGACTAGTTTGTGATAGTTTTCATCAACGATGTTCTTATCTATTCGAGGTCGGAGGCCGAGCACGAGCAGCGTTTGAGGTTAGCATTATAAAAATTGAAAGAGCACCAGTTGTATGATAAATTTAGCAAGTGTGAATTCTGGTTATCAAATGTTAGATTTTTGGGTCATGTCATCAGCTAGGAGGGTATTGCAGTAGATCCGGTTAAGATATAAGTCGTACTTGATTGGGAGATACCGAAGACAGTTACCGAGATTCGTAGCTTCTTAGGCCTAGCAGGCTATTACAAAAAATTCATTCAGGACTTCTTGAGGATTGCCACACCGCTTACACACCTTACTAAGAAGGGTGTACATTTTATTTGGAATATAGAGTGCCAGAAGGCATTTGAGATTTTGAAGACTAAATTGACTTCAGCACCAGTTTTGGTTATTCCTAGCAGTGATAAGACTTTTGTTGTCTACAACGATGCATCCTTATTGGGTCTTGGAGGTGTATTGATGCAGACCCAGAGAGTTATAGCTTATGTTTCGAGGTAGTTAAGGACTCATGAGCAGAACTACCCCACACATGACTTAGAGCTAGCAGCGGTGGTATTTGTACTGAAGGCGTGGAGACATTACTTGTACGGAGTACAGTTTGAGCTATTCAAGGATCACCAGAGTTTAAAATACCTCTTTTCTTAGAAAGAACTTAATCAGAGACAGATTCGATGGATAGAATTTATTAAGGATTATGAATTTGCTATTCAGTACCATCCGGGAAAGGCGAATGGGGTAGCAGATGCATTAAGCAGGAAGCGTCGTCGTAGGCTAGCAGCTTTGAGGTGTTCACTTCATCAGGATCTTAATATCCTCAGTCACTTTAATTTTAGGCCAGAGATTAGCGGGAGCCGTGTGTTTTTAGGAGCTTTATCTGTACAGCCATCTTGGTGAGATAGAGTGGTCGAAGCTCAGATAGAGGATCCTTGGATTCAAACCCATAATGGGGAGATTTCCAAAGAGTCCAAGGATGATTGGACTATAGGGATAGATGGAGGCCTTCGGATGAAGGGCAGAATTGTTATGTCGAACAATTTATAACTAAAGAATGAACTTTTTGATGAGGCGCATCATAGCAGATATACAGTGCATCCAGGCACGACGAAAATGTACAAGGATCTAAAGAGGCATTTCTGGTGGAGTGGTATGCACAGAGAGATTTCAGAGTATGTGGCTAAGTGTTTTACATATCAGCAGATTAAGACAGAACATCAAAGACCTATAGGAATCCTACAGCCTTTACCCATTCCCAAGTGGAAGTAGGCAGATATTTCCATGGATTTCATAGTGAGGTTGCCTAAGTCAAAGAAAGAAAATGATTCTATTTGGGTTATAGTGGACAGATTGACTAAGTCTGCATATTTCTTACCAGTGAGGATGACTTATACGACAGATATGTATGCGAGGATCTTCATTCGGGAGATTGTTAGATTGCATGGAGTCCCGGAGACGATTGTATCAGATCGGGACTCAGTCTTCACATCTTATTTTTTGGGGAGTTTTCAGGATGCTTTTGGCAGTCAGTTGTCATTTAGCAGTGTTTTTCAGCCCCAGACAGATGGTCAGACCGAGAGGGTGAATTAGATCTTAGAGGATATGCTAAGAGCATGCATTATGGATATTCAGGGTAGCTCGGAGGATCACATCCTACTAATTGAATTTGCATATAATAACAGTTATCAAGCTACCATTGGGATGACACCATATGAAGCTTTTTGTACAGGAGACCTTGCAGATTACCCATATGTTAGGCAGAGCTAGAGGATAGTCTATTGATTAGTCTGAAGTTAGTTAGACAGACCACGAAAAAGGTAGCATTGATGCGAGAGCGCATTCTTGTAACCCAGAGTAGGCAAAAGAGCTATGCAGATCAGCGGAGACGACCTTTAGAGTTTTAGGTCGGAGATTTAGTTATGTTGAAAGTATCACCGATGAAGGGTGTTCAACGTTTCGGTAGATGGGGGAATCTTTCCCCGAGATATGTTGGTCCTTTCAGGATCATCGAATGTATTGGAGCTGTTTCTTTTAAATTAGACCTGCCAGCATCGATGTCGAGTGTACACAATATTTTTCATATTTTGATGCTTAAGAAGCATCTGCGAGATGATGAGCAGCAGAGAGTGATTGACTCACTAGAGATTGAGATTCAGGATGACTTGACTACCGTAGAGATTCCGGTATGCATACTTGCTAGAGAGAATAAAAAGCTTAGAAATAAAGTCATTCCATTAGTGAAAGTTCAATGGAACCGACAAGGAGCCGAAGAGATTTCTTTGGAGCGCAGGGAGGATATTCGTCGCGACTACCCGCACCTGTTTGGACAGGTATGATGTTGATGCTTTGATAATTGTCATTATCTATGTTGTTTAGACACATTTATATTTACCTTTAACACTAGAATGGGGATATTGTCACCTGATCCTTAATCATTTGAAACATATGGTATATACATGAGGGTTTCCTTATTTGGATTATTTCACTCGATGTATCAATTTCGTTTAATTAGGGATTTAGGTGAGAATGTTTGCATTCTAAGTTGTTAACTTTAGATATCATTGTGCTAATAGTATAAGATGGGTGCAGAAGGTTTTCTATGTATGAAATACACCTTCGTAATGTGTTTTCCCAGTTATTGAGCTTTGTGATGCGACTGCTGAATTTCGAGGACGAAATCCTCTTAGGGGGGGGGGTGAATGTAAAACCTCGATAATTTTTGAATGATATATTAATATGAGATTAATTATGATATATGGATATTTAGTATGATAAATATCATTTAGTGGTATATGAGTATAATACCATGTGTTTTGAGTATGAACGAGTTCATACATGAGAGAGAAAAGAGTCAAAATGTGCACAATGGCCAAACTCATGAAAATCTAGAAATGCCCAGTCCGGTCGACCGTCACGGTCAACCGCGAAACCTACAGAGAATTTTTCTCCTGTTTTGAGTTGGTTTCGGATTTCTAAACCCATATTTGTTTTCCCTGATATATATATGAGTTTGTTTCACATTTTTCTCAGTTTTTCTAAGAACCCTAACACTAACCAACCCCCCCAAACCCTAGTTTGATTTCTTGGAGAAGATTGGAGGCTTTCGAGCTGGATTTTTTCTTGGTTTTTGGCTTTTGGAGTGGAGATCTCTTTCAACCTTGCTTCTAAAACATTTTTTGACAATCGCAGGTGAGTACCATCTCTGCTAATCCCCCTCCTAATTTTCAAAACGTTTTTAAAGAGATTTAAACATGTTTTGTAGAGTCTAAATGACTAGATTATGAATAAAAAATAACTCGTTTGTATTATATGTATAAAGATTAGGTCTTTTCATGTTAAAAAGGTTGAGAACGAATTTTACAGATGTATTTAAGATCTGAAGATGATTTTAAAACATGGTTAATCTAAAGGAAGAAGTTTGATTCATCGTTTTGAGCTTTTATGCATGTTTCAGGGTTTTGAATATAAATATAATACATAAAATCATGATTATATATGTTGATTTTATTTCTAGATATTTCTATCTGCTGTAACATGTTTGTATGCAAGATTCATGAAGTTTTTACCATGTTTAAATAACAAAAACATGACGTGAACACGACACACATAAAAATCTAGAAAAAACTGGGTTTCGGGCTCACGGTCGACCGCCACGATCGATCGCGTGCAAGACAGAGACCTGGGTAGTCTCTGGAGCCCGTCACGATCGACCGCCACGATCGACCGCCAGTCTGATGTTGGCCTGCATATGATTTTGGTTTGATTTTGGTTTGTCGAGCGTTTCTCTCGACCTTGTGATGATTAACTACAATGTTAAAACTTGTTAAACACCTGGGATGATGGTGAACTTCAGATATGAACTCGTACACCGAGATATGTGCACTTAAGCTTGGTTTGTGTTAAATTAACACACTTTTGTCATAAGTTAAAATTTATAAATATACATGACTAGTATTTGATCTTTCACGTATCCGAAAATAGGAAGATAAAACCTATTACCGCAGAACGATTGAGTAAGAGTATTACAATAGTATCGTTATTACATGTATCCGGAATAGGGAGATAATAAATCCATTGTCACAGAGTGATTGAGTAAGAGCATTACAAGAATATCGCTATAACATAAGATGTTGCACACATAGATATTTGATCAGTTATAAGTTTTACTTCCATGATAGATTACCCGCGAGTAGGGTATTTCCTTTGAGATTTTGGCACACCCGTTATAGACGGCAGTTATATTCGTTTTGGTTTGGTTGACATCCTCTTATATTAGAGTAGGCTACGCGGATGTAATTCGAGATGATGTATTTATTCTTTATGTTGGAGATTTGAGTATGTTTCCTTGACTATTTGTTTTTTATAGAGAGCTATATGAATGATTTGATATATGTAAGTACTGACTCTATTTTCTTATATATTCCTACCCCTTCCCCTGGGGAGAGGTAGTGATGATCTCGCTAGCGCTTTGATGCTCGTTGTTTCCCCTCTTTCAGGCAGCGAGTCTGGCGCACGAAGAGTCGCAGGTTAATAGGACTTCTTAGTTGTCCAATTAGCTACTTATTATACTTTGTAGTTATTATAGAACTCCACATGTAGTTGATTATTTTTAGACTCTAGATTGGTATTTTATTTTAGAGTTGAGAGCTTTTATGAGACTTTGTTTATTTGACTCATTGTATTTGAGATCCAGTTTATACTCAGAGATATTTCTATTTTATTTCAGTTGGGCTCATTATTGATATTTCTTATGCTTCTTCTGTGTATATCCAGTGTTGCCTATTGCTATTTTTGCCTGTCTATACCTTCACATATTTATTGTTCCCACTAGAGAGATAGTGATTGTGATGGTGAAACATGTCATAGCATGGTGGTTGGTACTTGGCAGGTTTGACAATCCGGGTTTCATCTGGGACTACAGCCTTGTGTGAACCCTAGGGCGTCACAGAATAAGACTCTCTAATCTTTTATTAGACACATGACCAAGTCGTCTATGCCACAAATTAGCAAGAAATGAGGTAAAGGGTTTTGACGAACAAACAAAAGTAACAAGAGAACGTGGACGTATGGACTCTGGAAGGTGAAGATATTCCAGAAAATACAGCTTGTGCCTCCTACAACCCACCCCAACCGTCTTACTCGTATGTGGATCCTGCATAAGACAAGTATCAAAGAAATGAGATAAGCATGTCAGCCATACATAAAGAGCTAATAGAAATTAAATTCAAATACAACTGAGGAGCCACATAGACGGGGTCAAGTGTTAGACGACCAGATGGATCATTTTGTGGAGGGGGAGGGTTAATAGAGTCATATTGAGTGATAGACAATGGTTGTCCAACAGCAGTGTATATAGGAGAAAGAGAAGATGAAGTAAAGACGGAGGATAAAAGTGAGGCATTACAAGTCATATGTAAGGAACAACCAAAGTCAAAAATCCAGAGATCATTTATACCAGAGACCGAAGGGTTAGCTGAAGAACCAACAAAATGCATACCAGAGAGTTGTGCAGCGGATGTAGAGGTGACACTAGTACAGATTTTCGCTTGAATAGCGCTTAAGTTTGGGCTTGGATAGCGCTTTTAAGCGCTATGCAAGCTACCGCTATGGTAGCTACAATAGCGCTTAAAAAAGCGCTATCCGAAGGCTCGACTATAATAGCGCTTTATAAGATAGCGCTTATAAAAGCGCTATCCAAGCATTTTAAAAAAAATCGTTTGCTTCTATAGCGCATAAATAAGCGCTATTGTAGTTCAAAAAAAAAACAGCTATGATAGCGCTAAAAAAAGCGCTATTGAAGTTAGCTATTTGAACTACAATAGCGCTTTAAAAAACGTTATGCCAGTTCCAAAAAAAATACTGTATATTTACCCTATAGCGTTTAAAGAAGCGCTAACTGAGTTTTTGCATTTGTTTTTTTAATTAAATTTTTTAATTTTTGATACCTAATTTTCTAGGTCTAAATATTTAAATACTTACATAAATAACGATTTTCTATACATCAATAACAATCTAACAAAAGGACAAAAATAATATACATTCATACAAAATATATATATTGCAATCATTCAGTCAAAACATTATATATAACTGTTAAAATGGAAATACAAAAATTAGTTAGTAGCACAATCATAACTAATATCATTAATTAATTCTCTTCTTCTTGTTGTTGCTTGTGCTTGAGATTGATCTACTATCAGTATTTGACTCATCCAAGCTTGCCGCGTCATCTAACAAGTCAAGTTCTTCCACGATATCTACGTACTGCTGTTTTAGCCTTCTTCCCAGTGGCTCGATCCTTGCCAAATATAGTACATAACTCTACATAGTGGGGAAATGGCTTGCTCCTCCATTTTCCAGCAGCTTTGTGAGACTGCAAGTATGAGAAGAGGCAAAATAAACAAAATTATCACAACTCATGAGATATAACAACAAAAATTCATAATGTGTAAAACTATTGTTACATACATGTAATCTGTAAGACAATAGTGGCTAAAAGACACACATAGCTTTGTTGAATAAATCATACAAAATGCATCTAGAGATAAAAAAAAGTGTAATCCACCTTCATTTTCCTGAAAAATGTTTCTTGTGTTTGTTTCGTCCAAAAATATGTAGTGAAAGCACTTTACATCATTTTCTAGTGTTTGGTTCAACTTGAAAAAAGAAGAAAATATGTAGTGAAAGTACTTTACATCATTTTTTAGTGTTTGGTTCAAACTAAAAAATTAAGAAAACTTGATTGTGCTCACCATGGTAAGATTACCACCCAACATAATAGTTGTGCTCAGAAAAGGCCATTATTTCATTATCTGCCTCGCCATAAAGTTTATAAAACAATGTTGGCTGCAATATATTGCCTCGCCAATATATTGTTGCTATAAACTTTGGCTGCATATCTTAAAAATAGCCCATCATCATAACACAAAATATGCATACCAAGCAAAGGCCAACCAAGAGCTGAAACCAAGGCCGAGAGCAGGTTGAAACCATGCACAAAATTAAAACAAAAGCCTACAATGAGGTTGCTTCATATCAAGCCTTGTAGGGAACTGCGAGCATATGTTAGTTTTTATGTCAGAAGACTGAAACTATGCAAGTGTGCCAATGCAAGTCCTCCATATATCCATCTTCATATAGAAGCCAGATCTCGAAGTATTTGATCTCACATGCATTCTACAACAAAAAGCCCCTGCTGGAAAATATTATAATTGAAACATTTTACTAGAATGGCATTTTAAAATGCAAACAAAGTAGCATATATATCAAGAAGCTAAATAGTTCAGAGCTCCATAAGTTACAGCATTCAAAGCACATGTTTCAGCTTGTTAACTTTCACTAGATTCCCCCTTCATGAGCATCAGCAGACTTAACACAAAGTGGTTATGCTGATGACTTTCTACAAGGCCTGATAGTGGGTAAACAGTCAAGCCAGCACTAGAAACAAGCAAGTCCATCATGGTTTTACTTAAGAATAGTAAGTGTCATTTTTAAGACAGAAACATTGTAATTTGATGAAGGAACGTATAGCTTAATGAAAGGCTGAAAAGCTATAAAACTTTATGTTTAATTCACATGTCCTTTTGTTCTGTTAGGATAGAAAAGGCCTTTATGAGCAAGTGGTGAATTTTTTTCTTGTCCCAGTTGTGAAGTGTTGCACTTGGTAAATATGATAGAAGATTATCACAAAGAAAAAGTTATTTGAAGTTCAATAATTGATTTTCAGGATGTTTAAAGTCCAAATAGTAATGCACCATCAATCACGAGTATGCATCAAACACGAGTATGCTTGAGAGTTAAAAAATAAGAAAGCAAAGACTGGAACAAAAAAAATTCATTTCCTGCTTAATCGGGGAAATAATAGAAACTTATAAAGCATGAAAAAAACAGTCTCAATGTTTGTACCAGCTGCAAATCCAGTAAAATAATAGAAATCCAAACCAAAATTGAATTCACATAAAGCATGAAAAAAATAAAAAGAAAATTGAAACTTATAACATGGGCAACTTACAGAGAGAGGAACACCCTTGAGCTCAAAAAACAGTCTCAATGTTTGTGCTGCATTTCCTGCTTAATCGGGGATGGTGAGTTGATCTTCAAGAAATTTATTTTGCAACATAGTAAGTGACAAACAAGGATTGAAAAATAAATTTCCTTAAAGAAAAGGACTTGCATCAAACCGAAGCTCATAAGAAAATGGCCCATGTAATGTATTTAACCAAATTGATAATAATGTCAAGTTTCAACAAACATACATCAAACCGAAGCTCATAAGAAATTATAGAAAATGTGCTCAGAAAAGGCT
>BQKN01055987.1:4290-23200 GCA_022839385.1 Asparagus kiusianus
CAAAGTCGTTCCAATCACGACATTCCCTGTCATGTTAACATTAAACCTCTGACAAAATCAACTCTCCAATCCTCTTCCAAAGGATGGTGGGTCCTCAAAGTCGTTCCAATCACGACATTCCCTGTCACGTTAAACATTAAACCTCTGACACAATCTACTTACCAATCCCCTCCATAAGAGTGGTAAGTTCCCCACAGTCACTCCCATCGTGATAAAACCCCCGTCAGGTTAATGATCACCTCTGATGGTTGGCATCGTTATTCCAACGAATAACATAGCCTAAGTAATAGCCTACCACGCGACGCGTTATTACTTCTGTCAAATAGTCACACTCCCACGTCCCTGAACTATTTGGCCCATTCCAGCTATCCTAACATTCCCTTAGGATAACTGATGGGTAGCGGCCTACCACGCGAGGGCCTCTACAACGATCAAACGTCATATTCATACATCCCTGACGAGTCGATTGTTATCTATCGCCGCCTATGCAGACGACGATGACTGTCAAGAGCAGTTCGGCAGACGACAACTCTGCCAATTCCTCGAGCGACAGCTTGCCGAATGACAAGTTGAAGTTGAGTCCTTCAGTCGACCGTAGGGAGCGAACGATTATTCTCCACTGCCAGCCGAGGGGCGCTCTCTTGATCCTATTGGAGCTACAACGCGAAAATCGGAGTCAACCCGATCCCACGCTGTGAGCAACCGAGGGCAGAACAAGAGTCCGAAATGACTAAGTTCAGAACAGAATAGTCAGAGGCTTACCAAGTTCAACTCAAATATCAGAACAACACAAACAAAAAGAAAAAGAAACTATGCATACGAAACAACAATAAGCAAAGGCTTAAGGCCATTACGGGCCAAAGTTTACAAGCATAAGTTTTTCAAGTTGCGGTGCTTGGAGCACCAACTGAGTTGACAAAACAACAAAAAAAAGGGGGGGAAGACCTAAACGGCGCAAGCATTACAGGAATTTCAGAAGGCTGAAGGAGCCGATCTTGGCTTTGAGCGCAGCCCGCTCCGCCGCACGACGGGTCCTCGCCTTCTCCTTCCGCTCCTGCTGCCGCCTGGCCAGGGCCGCCTTGCTATCCTCCTCCTCCTGACGGAGAAGCTGCAGCGCCCTTTCCGCCTCCCGCGCGGCCTCGCCGAGCCTCCCCAACTCGCGCGAACGCTCTTGCAGCTTCGCTTCGCCACGAAGAGTGCCGGCGTCCTCGTGGAAAGCCCGGTCCAAGTAAGCGTCCATCCGGCCTGTTACCGTTTGGTGCCGCTTTCTCAGGCGTCTGAGCTCAGCCTCCTTCGCCTGGATACGCTTCGCCCGCTCGTTGCGCCCTAGCAGGAAGTGCAGCGGGGGAGGCGACGACTCATTGGAGAGATCTTCATGAGCCAGCTCCTCGAGGCGGTACATCCACCCCTCCACGAGCTCAAGCTCTCGCTCACATCGCTGTGTGAGCGAGTCATCGCCCGCACGGCGGACCGCCTCCAGACGCCTCTCTACAAGGGGGAGCGAATCGTAGTATCGCTCACCGCCCATGCTGACAGAGAGGGCGCACCCGTGCACCAGATCCACTAACTCTTTGAGCGGCACGAAAGCGAGGTGAGCCGCAGGGTCCGGAATAGGGTATTCCTGGACCGGGCTCATCGGGGCAGCAGATGGAGCGCCAACGTTCACGACGGTGGCGGAGGAGCCGACACCTTTGGCATCACTATGATCGGAAGAGGAGGCCATGAAGGAGAGAGGTTTTCTTTTCTTTTCTAGCAAATTTCGCTCGAGGCAGTCAGAACTCTGCTAGAGGAGGGCGGGTGCGAAAATATATTCAAAAAAATCCAACGGCTGAGATTCATCGCCCTAAGTCATCAAGCAGCCCGAGCGCCCTGCGACGCTTCGAACTCAACGCCAATAAAGGCTACTCTCGAGACACCAAACCGACCGATCGGATTGAGCGAGAGGCGGAACATTCAGTCGCTTCACCAATAAATGAGCATTAATGCGCCTGAAGAGTCTTGGTTGGCAAGCACTTGGGTCCACCAACCGACGCGTGGCTCGAGTTTCGCCTTCAGATTGGATCTTCGACGGATTAGACGAACTCGCCACCATCCGAATTTTGCCTATAGTACGAACTCGCCAACATTGGAGGTTCGCCTATGATTCAGATTCACCAGCAGTCGAAATTTACCTCACAGCGAACTCGCCGATGGTTTGGTGCGTCGTTCCCAACGAATTCGCCATCCTTGGGGAAGAGCCATACTCAAGCAGAGTCTGCGCCCAAGGGAGGCAACCTGAGATCACTGATGGCCATGCCAGGGAAATATTAAAGGGGTTATATCCAAAAGGAACACGGTGGGGAAGAACACAAACTGCATCAAATGCTTCTAGACAGTACATTTGAACAAAGTTATGTTTTTGCAAATCGCGAAAGTCATAATACTACGTTCAAAGAAGCGAAACATGCACCCAGTGTTTAAGATAATACATCTAAACAAAGTCATGACTTCACGAGTCATGGCATAGTTTCAAAAGCGAGACAAATAAACAGAGTGTCTTAAGCATGAATACATAACGGAAATTTCAATCAAACACACTGAAAGTGGAGATCTCCTCTTTGGCCAATGCCACCTTCCTTGCAAAGTCCTCACGAGCCTTGTCCTCGGCCGCCTTCCTGATGCGATCCTCCAAGCTCGATCTGGCGGCGGCATCCTTCTCACGCAAGGCTTGAAGACGTTGAGTTTCCTCCTCAGCTTTCTTGCTAACCTTAACAACATCGGGTTGGAGCTCCTTCCAACTCGTCTCCGCCTGCCTCAATTCGGCTCTCAGACGAGCCATGGTGCGATTGAGGTCAACGACTTGATCCCCCAACTGATGTTGTTGGCTCGCCCAGAAATTGGTGATGGATTCCGAGTCAGCAATTTCTTTGGAGCGGACCTCCTGTTCCTGGGCCTCCAGACGTCGGAGATGAGCCAAACAAGACTCCACATCCGGGCCCTCCCGCAGCAATGCCTCTAGCCCTGTCATACGCGACTCTAGAAGACGAAGTTCTCGCATACAACGGGTGAAAAGCCGATTTTCGCCCGATCGTCGAATGTCTACCGCACGGTCCAGGAGAGATTGCTTGAAACTGGCAAAACTACCCAAGCCGAGATCGACAAGAGAAATTACCTATCTCACGGCGTTCTCGAACTCCTCGACGCGGGCCTGCCAAGACAAGGAGCCAGGGGGAGTAGGTTGTTGACCAGGGGCGAGCGCCGCAATTGGGGGAACCTCGAGACAAGGTTCCATTCCTGGTTGCGGAGCGGAACCTTGGGCAGGAGGAGCCTCCGGGCTCTGGGGCTCATCATCGGATATCAAGATAGGTCCCGCCTCATGCTCCTCAGGAAGCGGTGCATCATCGTGGGCTGAGAAGCACAGTGGGGGCATGGAGGGGGGATCTAAGCAAGAGATACCTATCCATGTCTAAACAGGTTTGAACTAGGAACGTACCTTTGGCAGCGGCCGTCCTGACCGCACCCGAGGGAGACGCCTCCTTCCTCCTCTTGGAAGTAACCCTCTTCGTCTTCGGTGCCATCTGGGAGACACAAGGTGATCAGGATCTCTTCTGAGAGGAACGATGAGAAAGCCCTGGCTTTTCTTGACGAAGGGAAAAGGTACTAAAATACCCCGACCCTAGACGGTTATATGCAGTTCGATTGGACCCTTCAGTCCCGAACAGTTGAGGGAGAAGCCGAATATCCCGCATCCTATATGAATGATTGAGATTCGGCAGTTTCGGAGCATGATCTCTAATCAACGGCCCAGATCGGGCGTGGAGGACGAAGAGACCCATCACACTGCTGCAATTAAGGCAAGACGGCGCACCCACGCCTCCGTAACTGACATGCACGTAGGCAGACACACGACCCGCTAAAAACGGAGTCCACCTGTATCTAGAATCGCCGTTAACGGAGCAACTGTGAGTTCATCAATTTGAAAGATTCGCCAGCAGGCGAAACGGATCTGTAGCTGGAATCCGCCAAGGGAAATTTCCCTCAAACATTGACATCAATTAGTCTATACTAAATATAGTATGCACACAAGCCATAATCGCCAGAAACAAAAGGGTGATTTCATTCAAGGAAAAGGAGTCCTATTACAACGAAAAAATTAAAAGGCGAATTACAAGGATTTCAATTGCCGTTCCGCCTCGCGAACTTTTGCAGCATGACGGAGTTCAAGCCTTCGTAAGACCTCTCGGCGAATCTCTTCCTCAGTGCACGAGACCAAGTCTTGAATGGCCACCTGGACTTCCTTGAGGGCTCGAGCCTTCTCCCCAACCGAGTCAGTAGTCAACTGCCGACGGGACTCAACGCCCTCCAACTCCTTGGCCACCTGATCAAGGGCCTCCCCTTGAACAGCCAGAGAAGCCTGCGCGTCAGCTATGACCCGTTTCAGCCTCTCCACTTCAAAGGAAAGTCGGGAGAACCGGCTATCAACCGTCTCTTGCTCGCGAGCCACCAGCGCATCCTCGGCCTGGGCCTGCTCCAGCTCCGCTGACAACTTTAACTCCAGCGTTAGATTCTCGTTCAGGCGGCGATCCCGATCTGCCAGGGTTACTCGAACTTCGTGAGAGGCGAGATCAAAGAGGTTGGAACTCTCCGCACGAAGAGTGAGCAGCTGCTGAACCGCCACCTCCACTGCGTTCAGGCGCTGAAAGTAGGGTCTCGCCACGGTGATACCAAGCCTCTTACGCAAGAAGGACGCGTCGTCCTCAAGGACTTCCTTGAATTCTTCGAAGGGACAATTCCCCTCCAAGACCTGCCGAGTGCAGTGAGCCAGAGTGTCTTCGAAATTGGCCACAGCTCGCTCCACCTGCCTCTTTCGCCAGCATTCCATAGGAGAGAGCGACATCTTCGACAGAGGATGAAGCCACGATCGGAGCACCGGTGGTCACGATCGCAGAAGTGGCGACTGGCGCTGCCGGAGCCGGAACAATCGCTGGCGCCGCCAGAATGGCAGTGGCGGAGTCGCAAGTCACCACAGGTAAGGAGCTGACCGTTAGTCCAACGGGAGTTCCCCCTTGAGCAGGAGACTCTCGCGCTGAGCGCTCACCCCCGACCGGTGTCCCCTCGGAAGTGGGGGTTCCCCCTTGTCGATTCGCAGGGACCGCCACCTCCTCCTCGCTTGATAGCGCCTCGTGAATGGAGGCGTTGTCATCCGTCTCAGATTCGCCAGAAGGACCCTCCCAAGAGGGAGGATCCTCCTTGCCAGCACTTTCATGGGAGGGGCCAACTGCGGATACAAAGAAAATGATAACAATTAGTATCCCCTTGGCCTAAAAGGGTCGACAATAATGAAACTCATGCTTACCTGAACCCCCTGGTTCTCTTTCATCTCCACTCCCCTCCTCTTCATCAGAAGGGATAGGGATCACTTGCTCAACTGCACGAATTTGATATGAACAGTCAGAAAATACGAATCTAACTTCGTACACGAGGACATCGTATCGAAAGATTACCTCTCGGTACAGGTGCAGGGGTCATTGAGACCCCCGCCTGTGGCTCCACACCCGATGAAGGAAGCGTATCCTTCGAAATCGCTGGAGCCACCTGCGGCGCAGCAGAAGGAGCAGATTGAGCAATTTCCGCCTCAGAGACAGTACCTGCCCGACCAGCCGCCGCTCCAGTGGTCACCGTAGTCCCCTCGCCACGGGCCCTCTTGGCCACTTCTACTCTAGAGCTCTCCGCCGCTTCTCGCTGCCGTTTCGAGAGCAGTGAACTACTCGGAGATAGGAGAGGTGCCCCCATACGCCCAGCAATCGCACTTCGGGCTTGCTCCAGACGCTCACTCACCCGGGTCAACTCAACGGGCTCCCTCCGCTCGCCTTGGGAATCTAAAGGAAGACTGGGAGGAGGAGCTCGTGTTTCGGGTGCTTCGGGTTCGTCTAGACCCACACCCTCACCCTCAGAATCTCCTGCAGGGTCCTCCATGAACAGCTCCCTAGCCGTTGCACGGCCCCTTCGCCTCGAAGGTCGAGGAGCTCCTCTTGGGTAACGTCTGTGCCCCGCCAGGCACGAACTCTGGAACCGGAAGTCGGTAGGATCGGCGCTGGCGCCCCGATACCACCGGCAATACGAGAACGTATGGTGCAAGTCGCGAACCTTTGAGGGTAACTCAAAGTGAGCATCGGTGCCGCCAGCGTGAGTCCAGAACCATCCGCGAGCTCCATCCACCAGCCCTCCTTCAAACCGCAGTTGGGGATTGACGTTGCCCACGTACAATTGGTCATACCCAAACTGGCGGGCGAACCTGCAGGGGATGTACGGCTCGAGATAGCATGACGAGCCCGTTCTCAGAACGTGATACCCTGGCCGAATGCTTACCAACCAGCGAAAGGCGCCGCGAGGGAGGGTTGTGTAGTGGTCCGCCGTCGGCGCATCCTTGAGAGATTCTCCGTATCCGCCCCCGCTGAAATAGGGGAAGGAACGGCGAAAGTTGTAATTCCCAAAGTGGGAGAGCATCTTCCTTGCATCAGGGATGTCCTTGCACTTCCAGGAGCACTTCTCCAAGCGCTGGACGAACGGGACAAACTTGTCACCTTGGAGCGCCGCTGGGGCACTCATCAAGCACTCACAGTGGTATACGAACCACGCCATCAGATAGGTATACGGTAGCCCCACCCTGGGGTTGGGAGTCCTGATGACCTCTCCTTCTCCCTCATCAACAGTCGACACGCGGCAGAACTGAGCCGTCAGGGTGCGGAGCCCCCGATGGATACACGCTATCGTCGCCGATACCAGGGAATAAGACTTCCCGTGAGCTAAGCAAACCGCCGGGTACACGACCTCGACGGGAAGAGCCTCGAAGGAGTGAGTGGGGATTACGCACCTCTTCAACCATAACATGAGGTACCCCGCAAGCAGCGCCTTCCCAGAGATTGGTGACTCCGCCTGATGATGGAACGAGTGAAGGACCGTACCAGATTTAAATCCGCCCTCGTCACGATCGAGAGTCACGGTGCTCCCTTCTGCGGCTATCCTCGCCTCCACTTCGGACTGGTCGCATGCGCCTAATGGGAGGGCAGGCTGCCCCTTGACGTCGTTCCCCGGGAACAGATAATCAGCCCAGTTCTTGTGGCTGATCCCCTTCTTCTTCCCTTTATGATCTGCCGCCGCCAAGGTGCTGAGGCAGATGTGGTAGTGGCAGAGTAGCTCCCACAAAGTCTCGACCGCCGAGGGCGAATGGCTTAACAGCTGATCGATCTCTGCTTGGTCGGGGACGTACTCCTCGTAAGGAAAGTCTCCCAGGGGCAGACCCGACACGTCATGCATCTCATGAGAGGTGATGCCAAGCTCACCGTTGGGGGTGAAGAATGTGCCGCTTTCCGCACAATACAGCTCCAGAATGCTGTGGAACTGAGAAGCGTTGATCCGCAAGCCGTGCCGCGTGGCTTCGATGGCCGCGTACAACTCCGTGTTCTTGAGATCGGTGTTCTCAGCCAGAACACGGTCAGTGATCTTGGACCACCAAGTGTCACTGCCGGGTGCAGAATAGACCCACCCCGGAGCTCTGAAATCCTTTGGTGGAAAACTCCCTCCGACTCGAAAGAAACGATGATGAAAGGTCTCCGCCGCCGATATCGACTCCCCTACGGGCAGTTCAGCGGACATTAAGCCAGGACACAGACCCGTCACGTGCTTACATGAGCCATCCACTCCATATCCAGCGGTAGAGCCCGTGAAAACGCCACAGGTGACCCCGTCTTGAGTGGGGGTCAGCTCCCAGTTCATCGTCCGAGGAACCGCGAGGGATCGCAGCTCAACGATCGAGCACCCCCTCGACATACTGGGGAGGTAGTAGTGAGTCCCTTCTACCGTGTGGAACCACATGCTCTCCTTGAGCAACAAGGCAGAGGGGTCGGTCGTGGCGTCGCCGAACAAGAATTGGGGTTTCGGCAGCTCTGCCCTGGCATCATCCGTCAATACCGCGTCGGTCGTCAACTCGCGCAGCGTCAGGTGGTGACCATCCGTGACCCTCTTTATCAAGCAGTCCGGCTTGTCGGTGGCGAAAACGGGTAATGGAGCCAAGGAGGGAAATCTCGGGGGTGCCATGTAGTTCGTACCACCGGCGTGGCCAATGGCCACACCCTCCGGGAAGGCCTCATCGGAAAAAGTCGCTGTAAGAAAGGAAAAATCGATTAAGACAAAATCCGCCAAAAGGGCAAAATCGCCCATCAAACAGAGACAGACGGAATCGCCTATCAAAAAGAAAGGTCGCCTCCCCCCCTAAGGGCAGATAGGGCTAACTTTGCCCCAAATTAGGGGAAACTGCCGAAAAGCGGTGGGATTCCAGGACGGTGAGCAACGCTCATCTCCCCAACTCCGACGCCTAGGACCTACACGGGGTCAGCCAACAAACTTATCGATGTACCTGAGCGCGACTCCGGGGCACTAGCGGGCATGCCGGCGGAGAGATGATCGGAGTAACCTCCAGGGCCTGCACCTCTCACTTTGCGCTTCCTAGTTTTTGGAGCCATTGAAAGATGGGGCGGGAATTCTCGTCCTAGAAGTTTCTTTCAAGATTCAAGAGCACGGTGAATCCCAAAGGGGGAAAACAGCGGGTTTAAAAAAAGAGGAATATTGCCCACGTGGTCACGACTGCCCTCGAACGGGAAAACATGGCCACGATCAAATTCGACGGCCCAGATCACCCTCATCGACGGTTGCATCCAACGGTTGAATTCGAAAACCACGGCCACGATCAAGACGAGGCGCGTTGAGCAGAGTCGAGTTGTCAAATCGTGACAAGGCCACACCGCCTTAGTTGGAAAGACACGAAACCCGCAGGTGAACACATGGCCTACCCACATTAGGCCTAATTTCGCCCAAAGAAAGGGTCTCAACGGTGAAAACTTGAATAAAATCCGCAAATCTTTCAAAATTTCGCCAACGAGTCCTAATTTCGCCCGCGCGACTCACACACCTTTGAAGAAAAGGGCGATTTGCCCAAAATCTAGAAACTGGCGAAGTGATTTCGTTTACACCCGCGCCCCAGGCGACTAAGGGTCAGAGTAGAAATCTTAGCACTAAGCCTAAGAGAAACTACTCGATAACTTATCATACTGAGGGGAATAGTATGGCTAGCCTGATTCAAACGGTAATCGGTAAAGGCAGATCAAACCCGTTGATAGCTGAGGGTTTGCTAAAAATCCTAATGCACCTGGTCCGAAACGTCTTTATTCAAAGTATTCCAGACCACACGTAAGTCGGTTTTGGTCTGAAAACTTTGAAGGGGGTCTTGTAGACGGTGAAAATTACCACGGCGGATTAAGTGAACGAATTCGCCCACAGAACAGGACCACCCCCTCTTAGGCCACTAAGCGGATTCGCTGGCACGCGACTACCCCACGTTGGCCGCATACTCCAAATCGCATGAATCCGCCCGCAAGGAAGATACTCAAATCCGCCCTCGTGTGCCGAAGCCACTTGCAGGGAGCCACGTCCGCCTACGTAAGCCGAAAGCCAGGTTTCCAGGGACAAGCCTTCTCTGCCTCCCACGATGCAAGGTAAGGAGGCACAGTGCCCCAAGTTCGTCAGACGGCAGTCCGTAATTCAAGCGAACGAGACGGGCGCCGAACCGGCCTGTAGACTCATAAATGCAGGTCGCCTCACCCGTCAGAATGGGAGGCCGAAGCCATGACGCACCGAAAGCTATCCAGAGCTTGCTCAGGCACGCAACGTCCATTCTCCCGCTCCTATTCAGACATAGGGTGAAGGGAGGAAGGGTACAGCACCCCAGGACCGCCGGATGGTCACTCGTTACCTCGCCGCACAAATGAGCGGACGGTTGCCAGAGCCGTCTGCGTCCACATAAATGCAACGTACCGCGTTCCAAGCAAAAGGTTAGAGCCACCAGCGTTCGACGAGCTGTCCAGGTCCACTCAAGTGTCTGGCAGTCACCGTCACGAGTGCGAGGAAGAACTTTCCCGCTCCTACACGATGTGACACGACATGTAACCCCAAAAGACAACCGTTTGTTGTACAGGGGACAATAGGATGTCCTTGAACAGTGTATGGTCACATCCCATGGTTCAAGGGACAGCCAAAACGGTCCCCCTCCCACTTAAAAAAGGCTCCTTGCAGCAGAAAAAAAAAGGAAGGGAGGAATCAGAAGATCGAACAATCGTAGAGAATCGGAAAATCTCTAAGCTCCGAGCTCCGATCGCCGGCGAACTAGAGGATTCGAACTCTTTCACCCAGAGCTTCTACTGAGTACTGAAGCTCTCCCACAACCTCGGTCGAACCGTCCAAGGGAAGCAGACCCGACGCGAGCACCGGGCGAAGCATCCTGTAGCTACCGTAAAGTCCCCACAAATATAAACAAAGAGGGCATTCCCTCTGCTTCTGTTGTAATTCAGATTGATTTAGTTTGTAATAAGCTTTCTTATAAATACAAACGAAATCCCTCCCCTTTCCCGGGAAAATCAGAAATTTACACGTACACTGATGCGCACCGCATTCTCCTTCGTGTGCTTCCTTAAGAACTTCTTTCGCTTCTTCGTTCGAAAGGCATCGGAGAAGCAAATCGTCATACCCCCGGCGATATAACGTACGGGTCTCAGTATTGTAAAAGAACCGTGGTGCTCTTCGGCGAATAGATTCTTTTTCCTTTACATCCTCCGGCAAAATGCCATATTGGACATAGTCAATGATGGGAAAGCGCCAATCTCGGGACTCAGACCCGATTTGGGTTGAGTTCACCTCTTTGGCGTTTACATTTCTATCATCCTCCTCTTCGATATCCATATCGTATATGGGTATGCAGAGTTGGTGTGATCTTACTGTGACTAGCAGTTCAGCTTCGGGCGGTTGCGCGAGTGATACTGCTAGTGCTGCCAGTGCATCCGCATAAGCGTTCTGGAGACGAGGGATGTATTCAATATAAAATTCTTTAAAAGAATCCGCTATTCTGACGGCCTCCTGGTGGTATGGAATCAGATCTGGGTTCCTGACTTCATACTCTCCACGAACTTGGTTGACTATCAATTGAGAATCCCCAAAAGCTTCGAGATATTCGACCCCCAGCTCCTTAACGAAACTGAGTCCAATGAGGAGCGCATTGTACTCGGCTACGTTATTGGAACATGGATTCGTCAGTGAATAAGCTCGAGGCATCACGTGCTTCCCCGGGGAAACTAAGACAACTCCAACTCCGGAGGAGACTCTAGAACATCCAGGGGTTATTGCCTTATTAACTGCTCTCGAAGCACCATCAAAGTACAATTGCCATACTTGTTGGTGTGATGTGGTATTAACCTCGTGGGTTTCATCTGGTAAGTCATCATATACTTCAACCGTATCTGTTGTTGGACTTGCCGCCAAAAGATCACAAATCGCTTGTCCTTTGACCGACTTCTGCTGTTTGAAGTGCAAATCGTACTGGGACAAGAGAAGGGCCCACTTTGCTAACCGCCAATTCATCGAACCTGGTTGAGTCATGAATACCCGTACCAGATTAACATTAGCAATGACGTAAATCGTCTGGCCAACCAAGTAATGTCGCATCTTCTGTACTGCGAATACCAACGTGAGACACTCTTTCTCAATCATCGGGTATCGAGACTCAGCGCCTATCAAGGTCCGACTTAGGTAATAGACTGCCTGTTCGTGACCATTATCATCGTCTTGTGCTAATAAAGCACTTATCAAATGGTTCATCGCCTTGATGTAAATCAAGAACGGTTTACCTGATTTTGGTGCAACAAGAACATGGGGATTCATCAGATATGTCTTGATATCTTCGAATGGTTTTTGGCAAGCATCGTCCCAAATAAATGACACGCCCTTCTTGTTTAGCTTAGAAAATGGTTGGTACTTCCCAGAAAGATTTGAGATGAACCTCCGGATGTAAGCTAAACGCCCTTGCAATCCTCTGAGCTCCCTTAAATTCCTCGGGGGTTGCAATTCATGTATTGCGTTTACCTTGTCTGGGTCGATGTGTATACCCTTAGTGGTGACGACGAATCCAAGGAATTTTCCGCTGGACATTCCGAGGAAGGATTTTGTGGGATTCATCTTCAATTGATGACTCCGCATGAGATCAAACATCGTCTTCAAGTCCTTGATGTGATCTTCTTTGTTGCGGCTTTTAACCACCAAATCATCAACGTAGCATTCAACCGTTTTCCTGAGGTGTTTCTGGAAAATCTTAGTCATCGCTCGTTGGTATGTGGCACCTGCGTTCTTCAGACCGAAAGGCATCACCGTGTAGCAGAAGACACCGAGGGGCGTTCTGAATGCTGTATGTTTCTCGTCGTCTGGGTGCATCTTGATTTGATTGTACCCTGAAAAGCCATCCATGAAGGATATTCTCTCGAATCCGCATGTATTGTCGATAATGACATCTGTGATCGGGAGAAGAAAATCGTCTTTTGGACATGCTTCGTTCAGATTCCTGAAGTCGATGCAAATCCTGATTTTGTCATTCTTCTTCATAACGGGAATGATGTTAGCTAACCAGTCTGGATGTTGTTACTCTCGGATAAATCCTGAGTCGATCAACTTCTTAACCTCTGCCTCGATGGCCTCCATAATCTGCGGACGAAACCGTCTTTGCTGTTGTTTGACAGGTTTGGCATCCGGCTTGATGTCGAGGCGGTGCATTGCCACATTGGGGTCGAGCCCTGGCATGTCTTCATAGTTCCAAGCAAAGACGTCAATATATTCCCTGATAAGGGCAATTAATTCCTCCTTCTCATCTGGGGGAAGACTACCGCTG
Source organism: Asparagus kiusianus (assembly GCA_022839385.1). NCBI lineage: Eukaryota > Viridiplantae > Streptophyta > Magnoliopsida > Asparagales > Asparagaceae > Asparagus > Asparagus kiusianus. The sequence continues at coordinate 17,033 of BQKN01055987.1, forward strand.
ATGAATATGGGCTTTGGATTGGCCTCATCGCCCATATTAATTTGGACTACTTCGTCTTCGGTGGGTGGTTCTCTCTGTTCGAACCTATCACCATATTACATGTTTAGGTGATGAACCCATGGGTCCTCGCACGTTGGCATTTGATCGTCGTCCTCCAACGTAGATGGATCAGCTGTAGTCATGTTCGACATTAAGGTCTTGAATATTTCTCCCAAACTTGCATCGGAGTCCCATCCTGAGGAATCTGTCGAGTACCCATCCTTAGCTTTGTTAGCAATTTGATCGATAATTTGCCAACCACATTCATCATCGGACGAGGAAACGTAGCCTAAGCCTCTCTTGTGACGGTAATAGTCATCTAGTTTCCCTTTTGGTACATACGCCGCTTTGACTGGGATACGAGAACCTCGATCGAAGTACAAACCTTCTCCGAGTGTGAAGTCGTATCCTTGTTTTTCCATGAGTGTGCGCGCTTCTGGACTATACTTAGATAAGTGTAGACCAGATTTGTCATCATCTTCGTCTTCTCTTAGGAAATGATCTGGCAACGGAAGATTTTCTCCTTTACCGTAAATCACTTCTTTTTGTCCTTCTCTTTTGGTAGGAACAATCTGGGTTATTCCGAAAGAATGCTGGAGGCGTTTCTTCGTTACATAAGACGATCGGAGCGGCATACATAAATCTGGATTATCATATAATCCCTTTATCGCATCATCAAGAGACAAGGAGTACTCTAAATCATGATTTATTTTAATATCGGCAAGTTGCCAGTTACAACCGCCATCTGACGATTGTTCATCGTCAAGATTGATTACAAAGGGTACAATGTCATTTAAAACAAAACCGCCATTGTAATCAAATCCGGCCTCGGAATCAGCTTCTTCTCCGCTGTCCGTGCCTTGGATCGATGGTTCCGTATCAGATTCGTTACCATAAAGGAGAGAATCTATGAAGTAATTCTCATACCCTTTGAATGGTTGCTTATCCGCGACCACCGTCCTAACCCTTCTATCAGTGTCGACATATTTCAGACACTGATGTAAGGTGGAGGGAACTATAACATTACTATGGATCCAAGGCCGACCCAATAGTAAATTATAGGATGTCTCAGCATCAATCACGTAGCACGTGACCTCCGTTTTCAAATCGCCCATTTGGCACTTTATCCGGATCTTTCCCAAAGGTCTTGACCCGCTGGTGTTGAATCCGTAAATGACCGTGCCTGTAGACGCTAATTTGCTGACTGGAATGCCAAGGCTATGCATTAGGCGAAGTGGCATAATACTCACAGCAGAACCCGGATCGACTTGGATTCGGTTGACTTCGCTGGAGCTAATGTATCCAACGAAGTACAGGGGTCGATCATGGTTTGAATTCTTCGTCTGCATGTCCTCTTTGGTGAAGGTGATGCAGGGAATGTTCTTAGCTGCCACATTGCACTGTTGAGCTAACAGTTCTAGTTCTTCAGGCGCCGGCTTGATCCGAGTGAGGAATGCTTCTGAATCGGCCAGGGCTTCTTGCAAGGCTTCTCTAGTCTCCTTAGACAGCCGCAGCAACTCATATAGCATTATCCGCGCTGGGATATTGGCTAGCTGAGCCATGATGTCGAAGACACGCGGAGTTTTCGAACTCTCCGGTTTATCCTTTCCAATCGGACGACTGAAACGAGACTGCTTCGGATTTTGAACCTCCTCGGGCCTCTTTTCTTTCTGTTTATCTACCGGCTGTCGTCGAGCATCTTCAACCGGTTTAGGAACCGTAATCACCCCTAGCTCTGTGAGAGTCTTGGCTGGTCCCCGTTTTGTCACCCCCTGCTCAGCTAATTGATCACCTGGAGATGGATATTTGAAGTGATACTCATTTCCACTCCGGGTCGCGAAGACTTCCTGTTCTTCGTCGGAAAGCGGGAAAGTGGGGATTCCTTTGTCATCTTCTCCTGGGATAGCAGAGACTCCGCAGCAAGACTTCCCTTTCCCTTTTGATTTCTTCTTGGATGACGATCCGACCCATTGTTCATCTTCGATCAGGTCGGGGTGAACCCAGAGAATTTCGCCGTTTGGGGCTGTGTGTGGCACAAGTCCCTTTTGGCGCTGTCCGTGCGGGTCATCATTCACCGTCTTCATCCCAACTTTGGTGACGCGCTTTGGCTCAAACCAAGTTATAGGCACCGATCCAAAACTGATTGACACCGCGTTTGCTCCCACATTCTTGGCCGGTTTTGGGGTTATGACTCCTACGTCAATCAATGCCTGGATCTTGTCCTTAAGGTGGTAGCAAGACTTCGTTGGGTGGTGGACCGCTCTGTGGTACGCGCAGTACTTCGGGTCCGTCACCTTGGTGGCCCCTTCATGATCTACGATCGCCGGCAGCTGGATTTTGTTGTTCTCCAACAAGTACTTGAAGATGCCGGGAACTTCATCATCCTTGAAGGAGTAGACTTTGGGAAACTTCGGCTCTGAAGATTTTTGCTTCTGAGATCGTTGCTGCCAATGCGGCTGCGACTGTTGCGGCGCTCGTTGCTGCTGTTGTTGCTGTTGCTGAGGTTGCAATTGAAACGTTTGGTTAGCATCAACGGCATTAGCATGAGCTTTACCTTTTCCTTTCGGGTTGAAGTTCTGTTTCGGAGGATTTGTTGCCGGTTGGCCTCTCTCCGCCTTCTTGGATGGTGCTGTGCCCATTGCCTCCAACACGTCCAGCGAAAGGTTGTTATGGCAGGTTTGGAGGATGAATTCCTCAGTGATCGGGTCCCGGCAATTCATCGCTTTGTTCCGGAACCTCTTGACGAAGGTGTCAACTAACTCCCCATCCTTCTGCTTCTCATCGAGCAACGATCCGATAGAGATCTCGGTGTCGTCGTTGAAGAAATTCGTGAGGAACTTAGTCTCCATGTCGTCCCAGCTGTTAATGCTACCTGGCTTGAGGCGGCGATACCAATCGAAGGCGGCTCCGCGAAGAGTGCCAACGAATGACTGCACCATCAGAGGCTCATTACCAGAGATTATCCCCAAGTGCGATTTGAAATAAATCAAATGCTGAGTGGGTGAACCCATCCCATTAAACGGCGTGAAGTTGATTAGACTGAACTTCGCCGGATATGGGATTGATTCCCACTCTCTTGGGTATGGACAATGAATGCCTGTCTTTTTCGTCTCTTGAGTGGAGATCAATGTATTGATTTTGCTCTCGAGGTTCTTAATTTTCAAGCTTTCACCTGAGTTTTCACCAGTGCGATTCGGAGGTAGAAGCGTGGTGTTGTGACTAGCATCCTCAATGCCACCCCCTGTATTAATGGGAGGATCATTGACATTGCGGGTTTCATCCGCATTCGCATTCTCCACTTCCTGAACAACTGGATTTCGGTGGCTTGGTTCGCCTTGCTGGTTCGTCAGTACTTGGATCTGTTGATCATGCATCTCTCTCATGCTCTGCATGGCCATCTGCATTTCGAACCTAAAATTTTCCTGTTGTTTGGCCATGGCCTCTTCGAGCATCTTGGCCACTTGCTCCGCGCTTATCATGAATGATTCGCGGGGTTGCCCTTCACTGGACACAGTATTGTCAGATGCAATTGCTGAGCCGGCATCTGATTCTTCGTCTCCCGAAGGTACTCTTGTCCGAACCCTACCATACGTCGCACGAATGATAGCTCTGGATTGCAGACGAGTCAGACGTCGGGGTATTTCTGGAATCGCCTCAGGGTTATCTTGAGCTGATGTTCCTCTGTTGGTCATGTTGGCGGTGACCCTTGAATGTTCACCTTCTTCGACCGTCATTCTTCTTCGTTGGAAACGCCTATGCCTTGGTTTTGGCGTTCCAGTGCTGAGTCTTTTGAACACCGAAACTCTCTCGGGGACTGCCTTGACACAGTTGCACTCAGACAGTACCGCCCGAATGAGCTTTGAGCAAGGACACTGAGTTTCGAACCTTCGAGGGCTCCTCTTTCTGGATTTACTCGTACCCCCGGCACGATAGTACAGCTCGTCCGCTTGAAGGTCTGAGCAACCTATCGTGTGTTGGCACGATCTCCCATGTATAACGTCATCGTCATCAGACGACAACGTTTCCTTCTGAGGATGAATTGCCTTCTTTGGGCCTTCCAGAGTCACACGCCTCGAAACGCGCTTTTGTGGACGTGAATCTTCAGCGAGCTCCTGCACCTCGATGCGCAAAGTTGTGCGCTTAGGTGCCACGATTTTCTCCAAGTGTTGAGGGTTGCGGCGACCCCCAGCATGTTGAATCGTTTGGGACTTCTTCATTGGCCCCAACCGTTCTTAGACTGGAGCTTTGCCTCGTTCCTTAGGAAGTGGACCGAGGCGCTCCAAAACCGACTTCCTCTTCTGGGATGATCCTGCGGGATCTCCCAGAGCAGTTGTGGAAGTGATCGGCAGTTTGGATTTACTCATCGGAAGTTGTACTTTCGACGATTGCTGTTGTTGCACCTTGGTCTGAACCGCCGCTTCAGACTTCGGCTTCCAAACCTTGCGTGTTGATGGCGGCTTCTTGGCCACCTCCTTCTGCACCCTCCGACGGGCTTCTTCAGCTTTGGCCCGTGCTTGCGCCGATAATGCGCGGCGTTTGCGGATACGCTCCTCCAGCGTCGAACGATTCCGTTTGACACGGATCCACTCCATAGTTGATGGCTTGGAGGAACCACCCTTCATTTGTTGTCGAGGCTGTTTTCCTCGTTTGCTCTTCAGATCCGCATGGTAGCGGACCCCGTCAACATGGCCTTTGCGAATTGCTTCGCAAGGCGTTGACGCTGTCTCTGGCGAGCTTTCTTGGAGAGAGTCACCACGCCTTCAATGGCGGATTTGACCTGCTTGGAGGCCGGTGGGACTTTACCCGACGCAACTTCGGCGTCGATCGGGGTGAGGTTGTCGTTGGTGGCTTCAACTTCTTCGCACCAACGGACTTTTCTCCTGGAGGAGAACTTCTGGGATTTCTTGGACTTACGGGGGGAGGTAGATCCAGACGAGGACACGTACTCCTCGTACTTCTGCTGGTAGAACTCATACTCGACCTCCTCCACGACCGGGATCGAGATCCACGGCTGCGACGCTCCGATCTCGGCAGCGAGATCGGTGGCTCCCACTGTGGTCGCCAGATTGTTCGCGGGAAAAACTGATGCTTTCTTCATTGACGATTCCATTGCACTCTTCAATAACAACTTTTTGCGTTACAGAAAGATCCGGTCTTTTTATAAGATCCGGTTACAATGAAAATCAAACAAAAAAAGAAATAAAAATTACAACTTTTCTCTTTTATCGAACAAATCACGAGCTCCTGTTGTCCGGTCACTCGCTTGGGTGGGTTGCTTGCCTGCGTCGGGGTTATTTGCCGTGGACTATCGCGTGATCTTGATCCAAGCAGATCTACGCAATATTACGGGTATTATTTCACCAAGGAAATAATAGCCGGAGGGATTATTTCACCAAGGAAATAATCGCTCAAATCTCGGGATCAAAGACCAAGCTTTGATCCGGAGTGTAGCAACGTAGATCTGAGACCTCAATCCTCTCGAATTCCTGCCTTTTGTGATGCGGGTGCTCGCCGAGAATCAGATCCGAATGTCCAAGTCTTCAAAAACTCAAGCACAAGTTCTCAATCCGGCAGAGTTTCGGCTCTCCAAAAGTTCTTCCAAAAAGCCCTCCAAAATGATGAATCACCTGGCCTATTTATAGGCAACCAGATCTGTGCATTTGGCACAGATCTGGTCGGCCATCTCAGGGTAGCTCGGCTTTGGCCGAGCCACCTCAGGGTGGCTCGGCTTTGGCCGAGCCACCCCGAGGTGGTTCGGTTTTTTGCCGAGCCCCCTTGGGATGTTTTCCGTCGTTTCCCATCTTTCGGTTTTGTATTTGATTTGTCCAGACTTTGATTTGACAGTCCGGGTCTTCATTTGGCAGTAAATCCGCCTCGGTGTTTGAGTTCAAATCCATTTTGTTGTTGGATGACTCGTTGACTTTCCGAACCGTTGGATTGGTTCCATACGCGAATGCATTCTGTTATTTACGTGCAATTCGTTGACCTCGTCGCCTCGTCACTCGAACGTCCGTTGATTTGTCGAATTATCATGCCGAGCTGTGCTAAGGGACCTATAGGCAATTTTATACGCCTACATATGTATGTATACATGTATATATATATGTATGTATACACACAGACACACAC
>BQKN01055988.1:3445-13653 GCA_022839385.1 Asparagus kiusianus
CACCTTAGGGTTTCAGAACCGCTTGGGTTGACTTTTGTCGTCACGCGATGACTTTCGTCGCCACGTGTTGACTCTTGTTGCAACGCGCTGTCCGGCGTTGACCTAAGGTTACGCGTTGACCGGCGTCCACCTTAGGGTTTCAGAACCGCTTGGGTTGACTTTTGTCGTCACGTGTTGACTTTCATCGCCACGTGTTGACTTTTGACGCAACGCGCTGTCCGGCGTTGACCTAGGGTTACGCGTTGACCGGCGTTTACCTTAGGGTTTCGAACCGCGTGGGTTGACTTTTGTCGTCACGTGTTGATTTTCGTCACCACGTGTTGACTTTTGTCGCAACGCGCTGTCCGGCGTTGACCTGAGGTTACGCGTTGACCGGCGTCCACCTTAGGGTTTCAAATGGGTTGCAACGCGCTGTCCGGCGTTGACCTAAGGTTACGCGTTGACCGGCGTCCACCTTAGGGTTTCAGAACCGCTTGGGTTGACTTTTGTCGTCACGCGGTGACTTTCGTCGCCACGTGTTGACTCTTGTTGCAACGCGCTGTCCAGCGTTGACCTAAGGTTACGCGTTGACCGGCGTCCACCTTGGGGTTTCGAACCGCATGGGTTGACTTTTGCGTAATTCATCCACATTTTCAACCGTCGGTGAAGAGAATCAATTCTTGTGTGGAAACATCAGGGGCACTGAAAAATCATTCGGGGGGTCAAAAGGCCGTCCAGGGGGTCAAAACCCGGGCACAGCACCCCGGGGTGCCTCGGCATTGCCGAGACACCCATGGGGTGTCTTGCTTTCTTATGGTCCCCCCCTTTGGTGTTTTGTCTTGTTGTACACTTGTCCATGGTCCCCCCCCTTTTCATTTGAATTTCAAAAGAGAACAACCTCCCCCTAAACCGAACTCTCCCCCTCTCATTTTCGGTTTTCTTCTTCCTCCTCAAGCCTCTTTCTTCCATTGATTTGCTCTTGAGAACCCCTCAATCCCTCGAGAAATTTTTTTGGATTTTTGACGGGTACCCATTTGCCGGAATCTTCTCCTCTTTCAAACGAGGGTCTTGGCCTCCATTTCCGAGTTCGAAGGAAAACCCCTTTGATTTGGTAAGTTTCTCTTCACAAACCCCTTATTTTCTTGCAAAGATCGTACCTTTATACTTGCAATAGATAAGGGTTTATGAATGAAATAAGCTCTTGGGGGGTTTATTGCCAAAAACCTAAACTATAGGGGCTTATTTGCAAAATTCGTGGGATTTTTATGCAATGATGGGACTGAAATTTTGGGGTTTTGGTTTGTGCCCATTTGACGGAAGATTGTAGGGGTGCTTTGTGCAAAAGGGTTAAGGAATTGTTTGAGGGGGTTATTTGCAAAACAGCCCATAAAATTTTAGAGGGGCTTACTTGCAAAATGACCACGACTTTGGGGCTAAAATCCAAAGAGTGTTGACCCCAAACTCTTGATCAAATTTTTGGTAAAGGCATGTGGATACAAAAACCAAAAGTTTGAGGAGGGGCTTTTATGTAAAATTGACCAAATTCTGCAAAAGGGCTTATTTGCAAAATTTGATCAAAATTATAGGGTACCGGGATGTTATATGATCAAGTATGATGACCATGACCCGAAACGTACGTGTCCTTGACCTGAACTTGGCCTTGAGCACGGGGGATATTTTGGGTGTTTCACCAAAAATTTACCGCGAAACGACGATTATCGTTTCGCGTGCACGAAATTTGTAGGTTTAATTAGACTTTAACTACAAAATCCTATTTGTTTATAGGATTTCAAGTCCAAGTGCTTAATTTCCCTTTTTCAATATTTCGTGTATGTATATTGTACCTGATGTACTGCTCTTTACTGCAGATTTGCGATGTCTCCCCGTCGATCTCGACCTTCTGGGAGTCACTCTCGCCCGCAGCATAGCGAGGAGGAGGCTCCTACGACATCATCCCCAGTGACCTCTTTCTTCGGGGGTGAGAATTTTTTATACCTTTTTTTTTGTGTATCCCGGATTGACCTCTCGCGGGTCATGACGGAAGAACCGACACCCCTCCCGCGGGGGTTAAGGTTTCAGACTTGTTTTGCTTAGCCAATTCAAGTCTTCGGGTATATTGGGGCGATCTCGTGTTGCCTTACACCTTATAGGTCGGTGTATGTTATCACGTGATTCACGTGATGGCGTATACCGTCCTCCCGGTGTAGGGCACTCGATATCGTCTTCACCAATTATCCCGTGAACAATCTCATTTTGCCCTTATGAGATAGATATTCTGACCCTTGGCTTTGTTGCAGTCGATTTTCCCGGTGGTAGCTTTCCTACTCATGCGAACACCGGTTGCAGCCGTGAGGTCTTCTCTTCGGCTTCTGTTAGACAAGCGATTGATCCGCTCCCGCAGTTCGACAGGGATCGTTCAGACGATTCCTGTTGCTTGATACGGGATGGGGGGCGTCACTGTTTACGCCAACTTATCACCGATGCTCCTCTTACCGCGGATGCTTCGTCCACACAGGCTTTGAAGAAGCCGGATTTTCTGTTCGGGGATCATGTGGAGGATCCCGACGTATTGACTCTCGCTGAAGAGCATTGGCTAACTCTTGAGGAGAGTGCCCTTTTATATATTCCTTCCGTCCCTCGCCACTGTTCATTTACTCATCTGGAGGGATAGGGTGTGGAGAGACGGATGTCTTGGAAACTCACTGATGACACTGTGCGGGTTCAGTGCGGGTATGTTTCTCATGGAAAGACCCCTGGTTCTGGCGGATATCATGCTGTTCGTGGCCTAAGACCCGGGATCATGGGCCTTGACGCCGCACCCCCAGGCGAGGTGTTTGCAGCTGCTCCTACTGTGAGGAACCGCTTGGCTCTCCTTGGGAGAAGGTTGCCTCTCCCGGAGTACCGGTGCTATGGTTGGGCTTCTTCGTTACCCAAGGGATGGTGGCCTCGTATGACCAGCTACGTCTTGGGCCGTTGGGAGAAGATTCTGAAGAGTAGCGGCCTGTACGCGCCTATACGAGCTACTATATATGGTCTCCCAGTCAGCTGCCGTCATTTCTTAGCGTTGTTGGAGACGTACATGCCTGATAGCAACACCTTCCTGACTGGTGACGGAGAGTTGGGGTTGGCTCTCCATGAAATGCATCAGGTTTCCGGTCTTCCGATGGGAGATTATCCTTATCAGGAGTATTTTCCTTCGAACCAGCAGTTATGGCGGTTGAAGCAAGATGATCCCGATATGTATGACATTCTCTGGGACCTCACCTGTCATTATCACACTTCCTTGATCCAGATTTCTCCTCCCGCGAAGACGAAGAGGAAAGTCAGTTTGAAGCAATTTGCCACTTATCTGTTCCAGAACTTGGAGGGTGATTCCAGCATACCCGTTTGTGAGCTAGACGTCTTGACTATCACCGCTATTAACGAGTTGGTGGAGAAGAGTGGGGCTCAATCCTATACCATTGCCAGCACTGAGGGAGCTTTCCCTGCAGGGACCAAGTTTCGCTCGTTCCTCTTCCGTGCGCAGAAGTCCATCGAGCCTCGGTCTCTGTTGGCAGGCTATCTTGCTCTCTGGTTGAAGAAATGCGTTGTTCCTCACCAGTCTTCGGATACCTTGCCTCTTGAGGTGCTTTTTCCCATGGTTCAGTTAGCTTATGGGAGAGAGCTTTCCCTGCTCCCGGCGATGGTCGCCTGCATCCACTGCGGGCTCAGGAGTGTGGTCAGTAGTTTTACTCAGGTAGGTACTGAGTTATCTACTGAGCTTATCTGTCCTAAGGTCGAGCTCCCCTACGCATATCTGATGGCGTGGCTCGCTCTTCACCGTCCTGGCCTGATGTCGGCGCCTAGTGCTGTTGATGTTCCCGTCCCATACCTGCAGCTATTGGAGAATAGCAGATGGCTTGGGAGGAAATTCGAGGACGTTCAGCAGGAACTCCAAGTTCGTAAGGGCTGGGAGTTCTTCAAGTGTTTCCCTCAGTTTTCGGGTCGTTATGGCGACGTTTTGACTGATGAGGAGAAACCCAGGAGTAACCGAACCATTCTCGACATCGGTTGTTTTCGTTGGTTGATAAACATCCGTGTCGGATATCTTGTCTTCCGGGTGAAGAACCACTGCCATATAGAGCCTTACCTCCCCTGCCGTTTTGCTCGTCAGTTTGGCTATGACCAGCTATATGTTGGGAACCCCAGCCACGGTTTAAGGATTAAGGGAGGACTTGTTGACGGTGTGCGAGCATGGCTGTGGACTATGGCGGGCTGCACCGGGGCTCGCTTTGCTCTTCCCTCTTATAGGCGTAAGCCGATGATCACTTTCCTCAGCTGCAAGTGGTTCCTCTCTGCCTATGAATTCCTCGGAGTGAGGAGCCTTTCAGAGTTAGAGTCTGATCACTCAGTGCAGGCCGCCATGATGGCTGCTCTTAAGGCTGAGGTGGCTCGGAAGCAGAGGAAGAAACATGGTAAATCCTCTCTCTCCAGCAGAGATGATGCAGGGCCTCTCCCTATGGATGATGAGGTCGGGACTCCTGAGGGGGAATTTGTGGATATAGACACCGACCAAGCAGAACTCGGTGCAGGTTTGTCATACCCTTTGATTTTCTTTCTTAGATCTAGCTGGTGCTCATAAATGTTATCATTTCAGGTAGAACCACTGGCGATCATGAGCCCCTTGCTTCCCATTCCACGAGTTCAGGGCCTGGAGACCGAGCTGCTACGAGTAGTAAGTCGGTGCATGATCAACCTGTAGGTTCCAGGAGAGCTGGTACTTCGAAGAGGAAGAAGACCGCTCACAAACCACCTATCGACCAGCGTCCATGTAGAGCTGACTTAAGCGACATTGCCGGTGGTGAGGAAGGTAACCTCTTTTGAATACATTTTTTTTTGCTGCTTTGGGGTGATTTACTTTTGGGATTCATGATCATGTTTTGCATTTCAGGGATCTTTGAAGAAGGTGAGCTTCCTTCGGATCCGGTATATACTGAATCCGACCACATGGATTGCTTCATGTAAGAAATGTGCGACGCTCTTCATGATGGCTCCCTAGGTATTGACCTGAACATTGATCTTGAGCCGGTGAGCAGCATCGATCCCACCATCCCATATTCAGGTACATCTCCATTCGAAGATATCCTCCTTAGTAATTCTGCGCTTTGCTTTCTCTCTTGTGCATCTTTCCGACACTTTGGTTGTCTTGCAGATGTTGCCAGAGAAGAGCTAGCTGAGGATGGAGCCTTTCCAGATGTATGTTTCGGGGAACGGGAGCATGCTCCTGTACCCAGCTTTTGGAGACCCGATGCTGGATTATTGGCCGACATGTTGGCCGAACAGACTTCGGGAAGACCTATGCGACCACTCTTCGGGAGTGATTCGTTCACAGGTATATCTCCGATCCCACTTTTCTTTACTTGCCTAAATTTCCATTTTAGCTAATAAAGAGGTGTAACCATAGGACCAGGCGATGTGCCTGATGCTTCTACAGCTTCGGGCGTTTTCCGACCTCCACCGAGTAGTACGACTGATTTGCCCACGGGGGTTGATACACACCCCATGACCACTCCTGTCGCTACTTCGGATTCCGTCGGATCTCAACCCGAGGGGACTTCTGCCGGCATGGGTATACCTCGAACTTCCCCTTCGGGTTTTCCGATTATTTTTGATAGTCCCTTATCTTCCTGTACTGCTGCTTGCAGGATCCCGATCCTCTCTCTATGAGCGTGTCCACGCTCTTCTGGTCGATACCGATCCAGACAGAGACGTTTTCCGTATGGACCTTGGCCTCTTCACCACTTTTTATAACGGTATGATCGAGAGGCTTCTTCACAAATACTGCTGTTTCGACCAGTTCAGGCGTTCCTTTTCTCGTCACGTGATGATGATGAGAGACGAAGGACACCCGGATTTGGCCGATTCTTTCACTGCTGAATTCGTTGTCCTGGAGTCAGAGATCCGAGAGCTGAGGGTGAAGGCTGGTGGAGCTTCCTCTTTTGCATCTTCTCAGGTGGAGGATAGGTTGACGCAGTGGCGTGACCTGAGATCTTCCATTGGCAGCGAGATCCGATCACGCGAGCACTCCGTTGCACAGCTGATGGCCACCCTGACGAGGAAGGACACCAGCAGAGCCGAGTTACTCAGCTCCCTAGATTCCACTCGTGCAGAGATAGCTAGGCTGAAGGAGGTCTTGGGACGTGCCGAAGAGTCTGCTGCTATAATCGCCGAGGACTTGGTTGGATTAGAGCGTTCTCGTGAATGGACGCTCGACAAGCTGGGATCAACACAGGAGGGATTGATGAAGCTGCGAACTGAAGCCGCGGAGGTCTTGAGCAGTTCCGAGGATTCTGTCCGAGCTAGCTTGCAGGCGGAATTCGAGCAGAGCTATATGGACAGGCTCTCCGGTTTAGAGTCTCATATTCTTAGTCGTCAGCTGCCTTCGGGTTGACGAACTTGTTGTTGTATGCTTTTGTCTTGATCTTTTATTAGAGACTCCTTATTTACTTCTTTTTACATGATGTTTTGGTACACCCCCAGCCCTTAATGCTGTAACTTTGAATTCGTAAACTCCATCATTTTTATAGGGAAAAGGGTACCTTGCACCGCGTATTAGGCGATGACTTATCCCTCCTTAGGCTTCGGGATAAAATTCCCCAGGTTTAGACCCTGGTAACTTTTTTCGGTCGGCAAAAGATTTTAAACCGGCTATACGTGTTAGGTATAGACTTATCCCTTCTTAGGCTTCGGGATAAAATTCCCCAGGTTTAGACCCTGGTAACTTTTTTCAATCGGCGAAAGATTTTAAACCGGCTATACGTGTTAGGTATAGACTTTGGGGTTTTTGGCAAACCCCCAGCCCTCAATGGGTTTGTCGTGCCTTTACTGATTACCGTTTGAATCGGGCTAGCATGCGGATTGTCTAAATCCGTTCCGCATGTAACGTTGTGCTAAGAAAATTGCTTCTCTTAGACTTAGTGCTATGATGTTGAATACATAGGCTTCGTCTTTCTCACGGGAAAGACTACCCGGCAACGTGTGTTAAGCGTTGACTTCATCCCTGTCTTTTCTAAAAGCAAAGACGGGGGAAAATGGGAGAGGAAGAATTTTATATTCCATCTCCCGGCATTGAAGAGGAAGAATTTTATATTCTATCTTCAATTGGAAAGAAGGCTCAATGAGAGAGGAAGAATTTTATATTCTGTCTCCCATTGCTGAAGAGGAAGAATTTTATATTCTATCTTCAGTTGGAAAGAAGGCTCAATGAGAGAGGAAGAATTTTATATTCTGTCTCCCATTGCTGAAGAGGAAGAATTTTATATTCTATCTTCAGTTGGAAAGGAAACTCGAGGTGGGATCTCCACCCCCAGAATCCGACAGGTGAAACTAGGAGTGGGATCTCCACTCCGAGAATCAAAAAGTTCAAACGACCCTAACTGTCATAAGGTTTGGTCATTTGAATCTGAAGAGGAAGAATTTTATATTCTATCTTTAGCAGGAAAGGAAACTCGGGGTGGGATCTCCACCCCCAGGATCCGACAGGTGAAACTAGGAGTGGGATCTCCACTCCGAGAATCGAAAATATTCGGATAACCCTAACTGTCGTAAGGTTTGGTTACTCGAATTGAAAGTGGACCTCTCGTTCATTGGAGGAATCGAGAAGGGATTTTGGTTGTGGTCCTAACTGTAGTAAGGTTTGACCAAGTGGGAAGTTGGAGACGATCCTAACCGCAAAGGGTTTGACCGATCGATTTGTGGACCTCTCGTTCTTTGGACGAATCGAGAGGGGAATTTGGCTTTGGTCCTAACTGTAGTAAGGTTTGACCAAGTGGGAATTGTGTGGTGGAGACTATGAGTAGTCAAACACCACTAAAAGTTTTGTGAGGGAGAATTAATCCATTGAATGATTAGATCTCATCTCAGCAAAAGAGTGCTTGTGAGAGTTAGATTCTGACAAACAAGAACATTCGGAATTCGAACATTGATTTCTTGTTCATCAGCGACCGGGTTATCCCTAAGAATACCCCGATGTGGTATTCTTCCGGGAACTCCCCGGTACCTCAATTCTTCTGAGGATACTAAGGATAGTATCTCTTCAGAAATTTGCCATTTATTGGCATCATGAGCCGGTCACCATCTTTGGTTACTAGACGATAGGCGCCGTTCGAGTAGACTGTTTCCACTACGAACGGTCCTTCCCATTTGGGTTCGAATTTGCCTTTCTTCTTGGAGTTAAGGATCATAGGACGTCTTTCAGTCAAGACCAAATCCCCTTCCATAAAACTCCTTTGTCGAACTTTTTTGTCGAAGGCTCGAGAAATTCTGGCTTGGTAAAACTCAATATGTTGCTGAGCTTCCAAGCGCTTTTCATCGAGCATCTCGAGTTCTTCGAGGCGCTTCTGATGTATTTCTTCGGTCGTCATCTGGGTTGCAAGAGCGATCCGAAGAGATGGAATTTGGATTTCCAAAGGGAGAACGGCTTCACATCCGTATACCAATGAATACGGGGTTGCGCCGGTTGGTGTACGCACCGTGGTACGATAGGCCCATAGAGCTGCGCCGAGCTTATCATCCCAATCTCGCTTGTTATTTTTCACAAGCTTTGACAAGAGCTTTATGATAGTCTTGTTGAAGGCTTCAGCTAATCCGTTTGCTGTGGGATTATAAGCTGTTGACGAGATGTCCTGAATTTTGAACTTTTCGCAGAACCTTATGAAGGCGTTGCTGATAAATTGAGGATCATTGTCGTGTATGATTCGTCTTAGAACACCATGCCTGTAGATGATATGGTGCTTGATGAATGCAATGATGTTGCTCGTCTTAACTTCTCTGAGTGGAACTGCTTCAGCCCATTTGGAGAAATAATCGGTGATTGCTAGGATGAACCGGTCACCTTTGACTGACGGAGGATTTATAGGACCAACAATGTCCATTCCCCAAGTCTCGAATGGCCATGACGTAACCGAAGGGTGCAGATGCTCCGAAGGTTGGTGCATGTAATTCGCGTGTACCTGACACGCGTGACACTTCCGGGCGTATACGATTGCCTCATGCATCATGAAGGGCCAAAAGTATCCCATTCTCCTGATGCGATCATAAAGCTTGGGACCAGGTTGGTGTGCACCGCACTCTCCTTTATGTGCCTCCTTAAGCACTTCTTCAGCTTCTTTGGTTGATAAGCAACGCAGCAGCATACCATCATACCCCCTACGGTATAGCGTTCGATTCTCCGTATTATAGTAGAATCTTGGAGCTCTTCGTCTGATCGACTCTCTTTCTTTCACGTCTTCTGGCAAGATTCCATGTAGGACGTAGTCGATGATGGGGAAACGCCAATCTCGGGGTTCGAACTCAGCCTGAGTTGTGTGCACCTCTTGGACTTCTTCCTCCCTGCCATTTTCATCATGAAGCGGCACTAAGAGTTGGTGAGTTCTTACCGTAACAAATTGTTCCGTCCCGGGAGGCTGTGCCAGGGATACGGCTAAAGCTGCTAATGCATCTGCGTAGGTGTTCTGCAACCGCGGAACGTGCTCGATGAAGAATCTTTCAAATGATTCCGCTAGCTCCACCGCCATCTTGTGGTATGGTATTAAATCCTGACTTCGGACTTCATACTCCCCTTGGACCTGTTTAACTATCAGTTGAGAATCACCGAAAGCTTCGAGATACTCAACCCCCAGCTCTTTGGTGAAATTGAGTCCTATAATCAGTGCATTATACTCTGCTACGTTATTCGAGCACGGCTCAGTTAATGAGTAGGCTCGAGGCATCACATGTTTTCCCGGGGAAACTAAGACAACTCCAACTCCGGAGGAGACCTTAGAACATCCAGGAGCACTTGTTGTAGGCATCGAAAATTGCCAATAGGTCCCCGAACACAGCTCGATGTTAACGATCGACGATCGAACGACGCTACCCAGTTCACAAGAGCTCAAATGACTCCGGTGAGCGACTGAAGCAAACCGACGGATTACGTGAGCCGACAGAATGTCAGAATCACGAGGGTACGGGTTGACCGAAAACCCCGCTATCACCGCAATCGGACCAACGCCCGCTGTGCCCCGATCACCCCACAGATAATCCAACCATCGGGGCCTACAGAGCTCGCCGTCACGATTCCAACGTATCCGAAATCACTCAAATCCGAGTTCGGACGAAAAGTCAACGACGAATCAACAGCGGGACAACGGCACGGCCCCGGGCTGAACCGGGGACACCCAAACAAGTCTCGGCTGGCTCGAGACACCCCC
>BQKN01055989.1:2932-14886 GCA_022839385.1 Asparagus kiusianus
ATGCATATGCATACATACATATGTATACACAGTCATATGCATATGTATATAGACATGTATATTAACACCATAATCTGCTTGGTTTTAAATATCAAGGTCAAACAAATTTATTCTCCTGAGAGATGTGTTTTGAACAACATGAATAACTGCTAATGGTGGGTTGCCACATAAATTTCAGTCATAAAAATTCTATACATTAAAGTATATACACAAAATTTGAAGAGATGTTAGATTCTACACACAAATGACTAAACAAAATTTCTATACACAAATAACATGACAACACAAACAATATGACCACAGTTTAAAATCTCAAGAACTAGTCACTATTAGCAACAATTTACATAAGAAAATTCACACATCCGTGAGAAAGTAAAATTGCTCAATTCTAATACATCTAAAAACAACCCATTATTTAAATATGCAATCCCTTCTATTCCTCAAGCAGGGCATTCAGGCTGAGTCAATAGCATTGAATACGAATAAGCTTTTCTTTCATTCCTCTTGTTTAAACCTAAAAATGAAAATGTTCATCCAAGGAAGCTCCAGGTCTCCGAAAAATTCTATATCAGTTCTGCGGAGCCTCTGGAGCAGCAATTCAATCAAGGAAAAGCTCCTCCAAGAGAAGAGAGCCCATATAAGAATCCAACATATGTTGGCAATAATTTTCACATGAATTGCATAATAATTAAAATTTAGCAAACAAAATAATGCATGATCAAGTCAAATTCTAATAATTCCTCTGTTAACAATAATATCACACCATGCATAATTATCCATCCAGTAGATGAATATTAACTAAAATCACACAATCATTATAAAAACAATATCTTTAAACCCCTTTGTACACCCAATAACCCAAAAAAACTCAAAAAAAAAAAATCCTAATTTTTTTTAACCAACTCGGGTTTGGAATCAAGAAGAAGTTTTTCATTGCAAACAACGGTTATGGTTATTAAAAAGAAGTGGCCTTTGCATGTGAATGTGAAAACCTACTATTAAAAAATTAGGAAATAAAAAGGAAAAACAAAATTAATAGGAAAATTACCTTCAGAGATTTTTCAAAGAAGCTCGGTGAGGTTCTCCAGATGGATTAGCCCCAAAGCAGTTAGATCTTAGAGGGATTAAGCAATCAACGTAGCAAAACAACGAATCCACCTCTAAAATAACCCAAATGGAAGACCGCCGAACCAATAACCCAAATTAGAAGCTGTTTTACCGATGAAATAGCCAACTATTAGCCCTAACAAAGCTTGGATTTCTATTGAAGTAGCAAGAGAAGATTGACAGTGGAAGAGGGATCGATATCAGGTAGGATCGACGAAGGTTTCACTTCTCCATATTTTCATAAATTTTTTTGGCCGGAGAGAGGCATTTGCAGGATTGAAGAGGAGAGACGGAAAAAGAAAATGAAGAAGGAAGAAGAGGAAAGGAGAAAGAGATAAGAAGGCGGTGATAATAACAATGTGGTTTTTTTCCCGCTGTTTTCTCTGTGTTCCCGCGGTCTAGCTGGCATTCATCTGAGTTTTTTAATCCGTCTCCGTCCCATTTCAGAGCAAAAACTTCGGAAATGAAGATATCTGTTTTTCTGAGCTGGCGGACGATTTCCATCAAAGTTTTCTTTAAATTTGAGTGTGAACCAAACTGCAGAATAGAAAAAAAAAAACAAACTTATATTTCTTACTGTCAACATGTCAGGGCTGGAAACCTATTTCAACTCGATGGTCCCCCTATTCTTGGCCTGCTAATGGCCTGGGTTGAGCTCTAGGCTCGAAGACAAGCAACTAGAAATGCCTCGATGGTCTCGGCGTGAGCCACGAGCTAGATCCCCTTGCCATTGGGCCTACACAGACTAGCCCGTGGGATGAGCCAACCTATCGCTTTGCCCACCCCTAGCACACACCCCTAAAAGCATGAGGCATAATTACTCCAAAGAAGTATCCTCTTGTGTAAATTTGCTCACCGATATGAAAATTGTGTTTAATGTTTTTTTCTCTGGGGGGGGGGGGGTGTTGTGATAAAATCTTAAAAGTTAGAGAGGGTTTTCTGATAACTTAAGGGCTTAAATTTAAGGAAGGCTTTCTGATATTTTGAATGCCATAGGGAGTTATCTGATAATCACTCAAAGTTAAGGAGGTTTGTCCAAAATTTAGCTATTTTTTAACTCTAAATTCGTTGCATCCTTCTTTGTGCATTTTCACTAGAAACTCTATCGTACATAATTGTAGGTCTACTTGACCAAGAAAAACAGGGGCCTTGAGAAATAGTACATAATTTGATACAATCAGGCATAATACATGCAAAGAAGCGACCACAAAATTTATTCCAATAATTATTAAGTATTTATTTTAAACTATCATATATCAATGGGCATATAAGCAATTGAAAGTTTGTATGATGACCATGTATCTCGGCCAGTTGATGTGTTCAATAATCTCTTTGAAAGAGAAGAATTTGATATAAGGAAATGACACTACAAACAAGTGGTCAAAGATGAGCAGACATTGCATTTTTTAGCATTCAAGGATATCTCTAAAAGTTAATCATTTTTGGAAGCATATGCCCATGAATAAGCGCAATTAGGTCATTTTAATTTTGTTAGGGTAGTATTGTCCTTTTAATTCATATTTAGTGGAGTTTTTTAATGGAGAGTCAAAATAAGGACTAACTTTACATCTAATTAGGGGTACAAGGACGAAGTTGAGAAAAAATAAGTACGGGGACCAATTTGAATATGGAGCCCTAGTACAGGGACTGAAATGGTCTTTTACCCTAAAATAAAAAAGAGCAAAGTGAATACAACTGAAGCTACACTAGCCTTGAGTAATTTTTTTTGAAAACAAGTACATTGATAGCAACTAATGGGACAACGTACAGTCATGCATTTTTAAATTTTTTATTAGTCCCCTATATCTTTCATATTTGAAATATATCCCCACAACCTTTGCATTTTGAATTAGTCCCCTAAAATTTTAAGTGTTTCAAAATTAGTCATATTTTGAAATTACTCCCTCATATGCTAAGTGTTTTGGAACTAGTTCAAAATCTTTCAACTTGACGCTACCTAGAGGGACTAGTTTCACCCAACTCAAAAGATTTGGGGACTAATTTTGAAGTACTTAAAGATTGAGGTATATAAAAACCCAAATAATTATTTAAATTACGAATAACCACTTCGTCTCTGATACTCAACCAAAAAAAAAAAAAAAAAAAAAAAAAAAAAAAGAAAAAAAGAAAGATGAGAAAGAAATTAAATACAACACTTAATTTTCACTTTGTACCCCAAATGTTATCCATCTATTCATTTTAATACCCAATATTTTTTTTGACACTCTGACACCGTAAAGTTTCAATCACATTGAACTTTGATATCTCATGTATTTTTTAACACTTTAAGACCCCAAGTTTCGATCTCACTTCATTAAAGCAATATTTTGGGGATATCAATATGAAATATCAAAGTTTTAATAAGATACTTTCAGGTATCAAAGGAAAAATATAGTGTAAATTTTGGGTTACCAAAATGAAAATAAGCTAAATAGAAAAGGAAAATGTCATTCACACACTAACTACCCTCTCTCCCCTACACAACAAAATTTACTTCAGGTCACCAAGAATGGAACCTAATCTTCATTTCTCATTAAGATTATTAATTTACATAATGGAGCAGCTGTGTTCTCTTGTGCTTAGGGTAAATCGGTCATGAATCTGAGCTTTGATGAGCACTCATGGCTGAAGCAAGACCAAATAAACTTTGGTGGCTCTAAATAGAAAAAGAAGTATAAATAAAAATATAAACATATTGTTTGGTTATCTACAATACAACTCTAAGAAAATATTTTTATCCACAAAACTAAAAAGATTATCAGATGTTTAAACCATTTTTGACTTCTTTTGCACTAATTTATCTACAACACAACTTAACAAAACATGTTTATCCACATATTAAGAAATAACTTTCTAAACAAAATGTTCAAAACCATTATTTTTTTCTTGGTTTTTCCACACTAATTTATGTAAAATAAACTCCCAAGAACATTGTTATCGACATAATAGTAACCAAATGTGATAGTTTTATAGAGAGAGGAGCCCTCAAGCATATATATTAAATCAAAAGAAACATATGATAACTAATATTTTGTAGATAAGAGAATATCAAACTCCTCGAGAGTTATGGCCGAGGAACGGAGATAAGAGAATATCAAACTCCTCAAGAATTAGGGCCGAGGAGCGGTCCTTGACGTCATTTGACACAAAAATTCTACCGGGTTAATAGTCACATAGTACAAAATATAGCCATCCTAATAGAGTTAAAAAAATAACTTAGTATTTAAATTAAGAGGTAACAGGCCCAACATGTAGCACTTCTTGAAAAAGTGGTTGGGTAGAGTCTATGTTACCTAGGTACTTATAATCTAAAGTCGTACACATACCAGAGACGTACCCGTACCACGTACCCGTACCAGAGACGTACTCGTACTAGTACCCAAATTCCTTGGACACTGCTTGCATGTATGTGTACATTTCTTTGAACATGTATTCAATTATGCAATACATGCTTTAATTTAAAACACTTGTCATACATATTATGTACATATACATATTTTGTACATATATCCTATACTTCACATCACTTTTTGAAACTCATTGGACATAGGTTAGGTTTCAGGTTATGATTTTAAAGGGCATTTTAGGTGTTTAGTTCAAAAACTATGATTTTCTAATTTATAATCTACATAATAATAATAAAAACATAAAAATGTTATATAAGAATTTTAATTCTTATCCTTATTCTCATATAAATTGTTTGTTCCAATTTATAATATATGTGTATATAAATATTTATCTAGTTGTGTCCCTATACCTTACTTTTTACAAATTTGTCGGGTCCCTTACCTTTAATCGTACCAGTGTCCGCACCCTTAACCATGCAACATAGGATAGCATAATTTGACGAAGAAACACTAAAAACACAATGTTCAAGACCATAGTTTTATTATGTGTGCGATTCGGGAGCGCTTAACGATTAATCAGATTATGCCAATTAATCGGATTATTTAGAATTATGCATTTTGTTGAATTGTTAGCATATATTTATTATTTATCATATGTCAAAATATATAAAATTCACGAAAAATAGAGAATATACTTAGAAGCTTTGGTTAATCTATTTTGTTGGAGAGCTTTAGAGGGAACGACAGAAAGCTTCAAGGTTTTCGTCGGAGAGCTTATAGGGAGAGTGTGGGAGGTTGTACAATCTTCCAGTGACTTTCTGTGAGGGGCCTGAGTTCAAGCAAGCATCGATGAAGGCTGGAGATATTTGTCATAGCTACTGGATTCAAACAAGAGAGAATTGAGAGTGTAGTGGAACTTGGGGAAAAAATTTAAAGTTAGGATTTTTTTTATTTTAGTAGTCAGAGTGGGTTTTTGGTAAACAAGTTTAACCCCGAAAGGATTCAAAAGAGAAGCGCCTGCGAGAAATTTTTTTTTGTCAGCGCTTACTAAAAATGTGCCCGATTATGTAGATGATGACATAATAAAACTCCTTTTCCCAAATAGCAGCGGTTCCAATCAGCTTAGACATAAGCGGATGCTTAAGCGGCTACTTAATATGCATTTAGAATATTGAAAAAACATGTAGCGGCTAATCGGAAGATTAAAAATTATTGCTACAAAAGCTCCGAAATCATTAATTTTGTCTTTTTTGACAATAATTTATCCATATTGCAACTCCCAAAATGCATTTTTATCCATAAATTAAAAAGATTCCAAACCAAATTCTTAAACCATTAATTACTTTTTCTTTTTCCACACAAATATCGCGACATCATGCAGAGTTGGTTATTCTCTATATTTCCTAAATTAAAAGAAAAGTTTTGTTTTGTTTTGTATTGACATGTAGAATGCTATGCACTTCAGTATCGAGGAAAGCATTCTTTTGATAGCAGTTATTATTACTTGGTTACTGTTTGCGGTGAAAGTTGCTATCTTCATTGCTATCGAATCTATTACAACTTTAGTCGTTACAATAAACTCGAATAAAATAAAAAGTTGATCTTTTTATAAGATCTTCTTACACAATGAAAATAAAACAAGTTTACAACTTTGTCAAACAAACGCAGGGTGATCGTTTATCGGTCTTCTGCTTGCGTGGGATCTTTACCTGTGACGGGGACGATGATATCCGTGGACCACCGCCGATCAGATCTGGTTGCTGAAAAATTGGGCAGAGCTTCGTCGATCCGCGAGAAGATCTAGAAACTGAAGCGCCTATCTCGATAAAAACGAGATATTTGCTCTTCTTAGGATTACCACAACGGGATAATCCTAAGGATCGGGTATGGGTGATGCAGATTTGACGAATCTCTCTCTCTTGCGTTGAAGAACTAGATCCGATCTGTCCTCCTCCTCTCTGGAATTTGTGTACTTTTAAGTCTTCAATCCGGCAGGGCTTTGCCGAGGCACCAAAACTCCAGATCTGAAAAAATGAGGCCTAAGGCTTGTATTTATAGGCTTGAGAGGTTGCGGAGCGGTTAAAACCATCTTAAGGCCCAAATCTGCCTTGGAGACACCCTGGGGTGTCTCCTAAAATCCGAGACACCCTTGGGGTGTCTCCCAAAATCCGAGACACCCTTAGGGTGTCTCGGCCAAGCCGAGACACCATAGGTGCCTCAGTTCAGCTTTGAGTCGTTTTCAATGCCCGTTTGACCGTTTTCGCTGTAACTTCTTCGTCTGAACTCGGATTTGAGTGATTCTAAATGCGTTGGAAGGCCGATGAAGAGTTCTATTAGCTCCAATGGTTGGATTATCTGCAGAATGAACGAGACACGAAGGGCGTTGTTCCTTTTGTAAACATCGCGGGGCTCTCGATTAGCCTGTGCCTTCGTTATTCTGAAATTCTGTCAGCTCACGTAGTTCGTCGATTCACTTCAAGCGTTCACCGACGTCAATCGAACTCCTGTGAACCAGATAGTGACGTTCATTGTCGTTCCTTAACACTGAGCTGTTCGTGGAGACCTATAGATAATTTTTGATGCCTACAGATACCCCCTCCAAAGCGTTCCAGACTCGTTTTTTTTATAGAAGAGGCTGGAATACTTTGGATGTGATTGATCCAGCCTTCAGTCGGCGTAAAGGACCTGTAGTTAGCTTTAACTCTTAGCTCCTTCGATTTTCGGTCTATTCGATGCTTTGACGAATAGCCGAAGTCCTTCCGACGCTGCGTTTATCGTCTGGCCGTCGTCGGAGTCTCGATTCTACCACCAGTGAGTTGAGTTTGGCTCGTGTCATTGAGTTGACTTTGAACTGACTATCTCTGTCACATTGTGCTGACTTAGGGTTTCAGATCACCGTATGTTGATTTTTTATCGCAACGCGTTGACTGACGTTGACCTAGGGTTACGCGTTGACCGGCGTTGACCCTAGGATTTCGAACGTCGAATGTTGACTTTTTGTCACAACGCGTTGACTGGCGTTGACCTAGGGTTACGTGTTGACTGGCGTTGACCTAGTGTTACGAACGTCGAATGTTGACTTTTTATCGCAACGCGTTGACTGGCGTTGACCTAGGGTTACGCATTGACCGGCGTTGACCTATGGTTACGCATTGACCGGCGTTGACCCTAGGGTTTTGAACGTCGAATGTTGACTTTTTTATCGTAACGCGTTGACTGGCGTTGACCCTAGGGTTACGCATTGACCGGCGTTGACCCTAAAGTTTCGAACGTCGTACGTTGACACAGTTTATACTCGTACGTTTACTGGAGTATACACAGTTTAAACTCTTAAGGTATTGGAGCACGGCGGTCCCAAGTGTCGTGGTTGCAGGACCAACTGTTAAAGCTGATTCATCTGTATTTGTAGATCTTATTTTAATGTTGTTGGATAATCGAGTCACGAGACCAACTAACAGAGCTGATGCATCAATGACTCGTACTTATAGAATTTTTGGCAAATTCTTAGCCATCAACGGGTTTGATGAGCCTTTACCGACTACCGTTTGAGTCGGGCTAGCATGCAGATTGTTTAGATCCGTTCTGCACATAATGTTGTGCTAAAAGAGTTAACTCTTTTAGTGCTACGACATTGAATACGTAGACTTCGTCTTTCTTACGGGAATAGACTACCCGACAACGCGTGTTAGGCACTGACTTATCCTTACTTAGGATTCAGGATAAAGATCCCCAGACTCGGATTCTGGTGTCTTCTTCAATCGGTAAAAGACTAAACCGGCAACGCGTGTTAGGCGTTGACTTATCCCTGCTTAGGCTTCGGGATAAAATTCCCCGTGCGTGTGAGGCACGGATTATGGTGTTATTAATAACAACCTGTCACAATATCGAATATGTAGGATTTTGTCCTTTTTACGGTTAAAGACTAACCGGCAATGCGTGTTAGACATAGACTTTGGGATTTTTGGTAAACCCCCAGTCATCAACGGGTTTGACGTGTTTTTACCGATTACCGTTTGAAACTTTGAATCGGGCTAGCATGTGAATTATTAAAATCCGTTTCACATGTAACATTGTGCTAAGAGAATTGCTTCTCTTAGACTTAATGCTATGATTTTGAATACATAGACTTCGTCATTTCTTACGGGAACATGACATCCGGTAACGCGTATTAGGCGTTGACTCATCCCTACTTAGGATTCAAGGTGAAAGTCCCCAGATTTGTACTCTGGTGTCTTTTTCAATCGGTGAAAGACTAAACCGGCAACGCGTATTAGGCGTTGACTCATCCCTACTTAGGATTTGGGATGAAAGTCCCCAGAATTATACTCTGGTGTCTTTTTCAATCGGTAAAACACTAAACCGGCAACGCGTGTTAGGCGTTGGCTTATCCCTGCTTAGGCTTCGGGATAAAATTCCCCAGACTGGATTCTGGTGTTTTTTTTTAATCGGTGAAAGACTAAACCGGCAACGCGTGTTAGGTGTAGGCTTATCTCTATTTAGGAGTTAAGATAAAATTTCCCGTGCACTAAGTGTACAGATTGGAAGTTGGGAATTGTGTCTTTTCTCAGGGTAAAGACGTACTGAAAAAAATAGAAGAGGAAGAATTTTATATTCTATCTCCCGGCACCGAAGAGGAAGAATTTTATATTCTATCTCTAGTTAGAAAGGAGACTCGAGGTGGGATCTCCACCCCCAGAATCCAGAAAGGTGAAACTAGGAGTGAGATCTTCATTCCGAGAATCGAAAAGATTCGGATTATCCTAACTGTCGGAAGGTTTGATTACCGAACTAAAGATAAATTTCTCGTTTATCGAGAGTGAATTGTGGTTTTGGTCCTAACTGTAGGAAGGTTTGATCAAATGGGGGTTTGAGATGACCCTAACTGTAGAAATGTTTGATTACTCGATTTGAAAGTGGACCTCTCGTTCATGGAAAGAATCGAGAGGGGATTCTGGTTTTGGCCCTAACTTTTATAGGTTTGACCAAGGAAGCAGTGAAAGTGGGGTTTTTGAGACGATCTTACCTTTTATAGGCTTGATCGTTCAATTTAAAAATGGACCTCTCGTTCATGGAAGGAATCGAGAGGGGACTTTGATTGTGGTCCTAACTATAGGAAGGTTTAACCAGGTAAACAGTGAGAGGGGGAGTACAAATCACAACGGGAGGGTTGACTCATACAAATCACAGTGAGGGTTTAGTGTTTATTACTTTGTTCGTAATGATCGGGTTATCCCTAAGAAAATTACATATAGTATTCTTCCGGGAGCTTCCCATTACACGAATCATCCACCCCCAGCTTCCTTCTTGGACCTGGGTCTGACTTTGTACTCCGTTACATGACTGGTTATCCTTAAGAATATTAGCGTGACATTCTCCAGGAACTTTTCATCAACGGTGGGAAACAGTTTAGACTCATATACCTATTGGAGTATTAAGAAGCAGTTTATACTCGTATATTTGTCGGAGTGCTGAGAAGCAGTTTATACTCGTATACTCTTCGGAGTCTAGGAAGGAGCAGTTTATACTCTTATACTTATCGGAGTCTTGCCATTCTCATTTGGCTTATCCTAGCGTTATAAAGCTGGTTTCAATCAAGATCTGGATGCTATTCTTTAAAGTAAAACAAGCCTTGGTGGGATGAAGGATCCTCCTGTGGTACGCGCAGTACTTCGGATCTGCAGTATTGTCAGCTTCCTCTTGATTCGTGATGGGTGGCAGCTTGATCTTATTATTTTCGAGAAGGGTCTCGAAGATGGCTGGAACGTCTTCGTCCTTAAATGAGTATTCTTTTTGGAGCCTCTGATCCGAAGTCTTCTGCTGTCTTTGGGGCTACTGTTGCGACGTCTGATTAACATCAACAACTGTTGTAGGTGCTTTCCCTTCATCATGGGAAATGAGACTCGGGTTCAGTGGGTTAGCCATCGGTTGGCTTCTTTCGACCTTCCTCCTTCTGAGAAAGCGTTCGGCCTGCTCTCCGCGCACCTTCAACTCTTTCCAGGTATTGAGCGGCTCTACTCCCATAACGTCCAAGATGTTAATGGACAAGTTATTATGACAGGTTTGCAAAACGAATTTCTCCGTGATGGGATCCTTGCAGTTCATTGCCTGATTGCGGAAGCGTTTGATGAAGGTATCCACCGACTCTTCGTCTTTTTGTTTCTCATCGAAGAGTGTCCTGATCGACACTTCGGCATCATCATCGAAGAAATGAGCGAGGAACATGCTCTCTAGGTCCTCCCAGTTTTTGATGCTTCCGGGCTTGAGACGGCGGTACCAATCGAAGGCAGGCCCGCGAAGGGTGCCAACGAATGACTACACCATCAAGGGCTCGTTGTCGGGAATCGTGCCCAAGTGGGACTTAAAGTAGATTAGATGCTGAGTGGGCGAGCCCTTCCCGTCAAACGGCGTGAAGTTGATCAGGTTGAACTTCGTCGGATACGGGATCGAATCCCACTCTTTCGGGTAAGGACACGGAATGCCTGTCTTCTTTACCTCTTGAGCAGACATTAAAGCGTTAATTTTGCTCTCGAGGTCCTTTATCTTTCCGTCCTCATCTAAATCCTGTTTTGGACAATTTTCGAGAGGAAAAACGGGGCCACCCCCAACATTGTCATCTTTGGTAGGACCACCCCCAGTATTGTTATCTGTAGGGTGTGCATTTAAACCACAATCAGTATTTTTGGGAGGTAC
Organism: Asparagus kiusianus; assembly: GCA_022839385.1. Lineage (NCBI taxonomy): Eukaryota > Viridiplantae > Streptophyta > Magnoliopsida > Asparagales > Asparagaceae > Asparagus > Asparagus kiusianus. The sequence continues at coordinate 14,077 of BQKN01055989.1, forward strand.
GTCGGCCATGATGATTTCGTCCACTTCTGGATCGCTGTCAACTGCGGCGTTCTGTGTGCGACGGCTGGATTCAGCTAGTTGATTCGACAAAGCTCGGATTTGTTGGTCGTGCATTTGTCTCATCTCCTGCATAGCCATTTTCATTTCGATTTTGAATGTTTCTTTCTGCTTGGCTAGAGCATCCTCAATGATTTTGGTTATTTGTTCGGTGTTGATCATGAACACTTCCTGAGCTTGTCCTATGCTAGACGTTGTATCGTCAGAGGCGAGTGCGGAATAAGAATCCGAGGGTTCGTCATCGGAATGGATTCCTTCGTAGATCTCCGGGTAATCATTATATCCGACGGCTTCTAGCTGAAGCTGAGATATTCATTGGGTTATTCCCGAATTGACTCTTCTTCCTGGAGAGAAATTCGGGTTGGAACCACTCGAAACAATCGGAGATTTTTCCTTATTGACCATGTTGATGGTAACTTCTGGGAATTCATCATCTCGAACAACTGATCGTCTTTTGCGAAAACATCTTGATTTGGGCTTTGATGCTTCAGTGGAGATCCTCTCAAATATCGAGACCCTCTGTAGAGCGGTCTTGGGACAGCTACACGCTGATAATACTGCCCTGATAAATTTGGTAAACGGACATTGAGAGTCCGCTTTCCGGGTACTTCTTTTTCGAGATTTATTCGCACCCCTAGCTCGATAGTACAACTCATCGACGTTGCGGTCAGAGTAACCTATCGACTGCTTACGTGGATTCTCAGGTATAACGCGTTCGTCTGTCTGACGCGTTTTCATCTGAGTAAACATTAT
>BQKN01055996.1:4254-16719 GCA_022839385.1 Asparagus kiusianus
TTCTGGAATCGGCTCATTGACTTGATTCCAAATATGGCAGTTAATCCATTTCTGAGTTCGAATCCGGGATTGGTCTTGATTCGATCGTCATGTCACTGAGTTCGCTCTTGTTTAGACGACTCGGTGATTCCCCGAGACGTTGGTTCGATTCCACATACGAACGTGTTCTGTTGCTCATATGCCTCGTTGCCTCGACCTCTCGTTGATTTGCTCAGGTCTTGATTCGATTCCCCGAATCTTCATTTGGCAGTAGCTCCGCTTCGGTGTTTGAGTTCAAGTCCGTTTTGTTGTTGGACGACTCGTTAACTTTCCGAACCGTTGGTTTGGTCCCGCACGCGAACGTATTCCGTTGCTTGCGTGCCTCGTCGCCTCGTCGCTCGAATGTCCGTTGTTTTGTTGAATCATCGTGCTGAGCTAAGCTAAGGGACCTATAGGCAATTTTATACGCCTACAGAAGAGTCGGAAGAATATCCCTTCCTAGTCTTGTTAGCAATTTGGTCGATGATTTGCCAGCCACACTCATCATCTGATGAGACATAGCCTAGACCTCTTTTGTGGCGATAATAATCATCGGGTTTTCCCTTCGGTACATAGGCCATCCGGGGTGGAACCCGTGGACCTCGACCAAAGAAAAGACCCTCTCCGATCTTGAAGTCATACCCGTGCCTTTCCATCATGTTGCGCGCTTTCGCATCGTATTTGGACAGATGACGGGCCGGTTTATCATCGTCATCTTCCTCTTCCATGAAGTGGTCGGGTATCGGAGAAGCTCTTCCTTTGCCGTAGACGACCTCCTTTCCACCCCCAATCCCTGCGGGGATGATGAGCGTTGTTCCGCAAGGGTCGTGTACCTGCTTCTTCGTCAAACAAAATGATTGAAGAGGCATATACAAATCAGGGTTAGCATAGAGTTCGTTAGTGATATCATCGAGACCCGTCGAGTACTCTAAATCATCGTTTATTGATAGTTCTTCGGCAAGTTGCCAATTACAACTATCTTCCGATGATTCATCATCGTCAAGATTGATTACAATGGGTACAATGTCGTTTAAAACAAAACCGCCATCATAATCAAACCCTGGTTCGGTATCAGCTTCATCTCCGCTATCCGTTCCTTGGGCCGATGGTTCAGTATCGGATTCAGCGCTGTATAAAAAGGAATCGGTGAAATAATTCTCCAATCCCTTGAACGGTTGCTTATCCGCGACCACCATCTTGACTTCATTATTTGTGCCCACATATTTGAGGCATTGATGCAGAGTTGACGGGACTATAAGGTTACCGTGGATCCAAGGTCGACCCAATAGTAAATTATAGGAAGTTTCCGCGTCAATCACATAGCATGTAACTTCCGACTTCAAATCCCCAATCTGGCATTTGATTCGGATCTTCCCCAAGGGTTTGGACCCGCTGGTGTTGAATCCGTAAATCGTCGTGCCAGTGGACGCTAATTTGCTAGTCGGGATTCCGAGATGATGCATCAATCGGAATGGCATGATGCTAACAGCGGAACCCGGATCGACTTGGATCCGGTTGACAACGCTGGAGCCAATATGCCCGGTGAAATACAGGGGCCTATCATGATTTGAGTTCTTCGTCTGCATATCTTCCTTGGTGAAAGAGATGCAGGGGAAGTGATGTGCCGCCAGATTGCATTGTTGGGCTGATGATTCTGGTTCTTCGGAAGATGGCTTGATCCGAGTCAAGAAGGCTTCGGAGTCACTCAAGGCTTCTTGTAGTGCTTTCCGTGTATCCTTCGATAACCGCAGCAACTCGTATAGAGTTATCCTGGCCGGGATGTTGGCCAATTGCGCCATAATGTTGAAATGGGGCTGAGAGCTTGTATTCCCCGGTTTGTCTCGCCCAATTGGATGATTGAATCGAGACTGCCTCGGGTTCTGAGCTTCTTGACGTACAGGCTCTTTTCCTTTATCCTTCTGTGGGATTCTCTCCGTAGCTGCTGGCGTTGGGGGAATGGCTGCAATCCCTAGTTCTGCCAGCGTCTTAGAAGGTGGGGTTTTGGTACCCAACTGCTCGGTAGCATCTGGATACTTGAAGTGATATTCGTTCCCGCTCCGAGTTGCAAAAGCTTCTTGCTCGTCTTCAGAGAGCGGGAAGGTCGGAATTCTGTCGTCATCCTCCCCCGGTATGGCAGAGGCCCCGCAACAGGATTTGCCCTTCCTCTTCGACTTCTTCTTGTTCTTTGCGGAAGAGGTCCCGGCCCATTTTTCATCTCCGACCAAGTCTGGATGAACCCACAAGATCTCGCCATTTAGGGCTGTGTGTGGCACAAGCCCTTTCTGACGTTGTTGGTGCGGATCATCGTTCACCGTTTTCACTGCCGCATTGATCACCGGCTCGTGTTGGAACCAACTCGAGGGAACAGATCCAAAACTAATTGATACGGTGTTTGCACCCACCTTCTTCTCTTTGGGCTGTTTCATGGTGATAACCCCAACATCGATTAGGGCCTGAATTTTATCCTTGAGGGCGTAGCATACCTTGGTAGGATGGTGCACCGCTCGGTGGAATGCGCAGTATTTCGGATCGTTGACCCTCTTGGCATCTTCTTGATCCTGAATCGGCGGTAGCTTGATCTTGTTGTTCTCCACGAGGTATTTAAAAATACCCGGGATTTCATCCTCTTTGAACGAGTAGACCTTTGGGAACCTCGGCTCCCCAACCTTTTGCTTCTGGGGCTGTTGCTGCCACCTGGGTTGTTGAGGCGCCCTCTGTTGCTGCTGTTGCGGCTGCTGTGGCTGTTGCGGCTGTTGCGGCTGTGCTTGTACCTCAAAGACTTGATTTGCGACCACCGCATTTGCATGCGCCTTCCCTTTACCCTTGGGGGTAAAATTTGGTTGCGGGGCATTATTGGGTATTTGCCCTCTCTCAGCCTTCTTTCTCTTGAGGAATCGCTCGGCTCGCTCTCCCCGCATCTTCAAATCCTTCCAGGTTTTAGAGGACGCCATTCCCATGGCTTCAAGGATGTCGAGTGTCAAGTTGTTGTGACAAGTTTCGAGGATGAAGTCCTCGCTGACCGGATCCCTGCAATTCATAGCTTTGTTCCGGAATCTTTTCACGAAGTTTTCAACCGTCTCGCCGTTCTTTTGCTTTTCATCGAACAGCGTGCCGATTGAAACCTCGGTGTCATCATCAAAGAAATTTGTTAGGAACATATCCTCCATGTCGTCCCAGCCGTTGATGCTTCCGGGCTTGAGACGACGATACCAATCGAAGGCAGCTCCACGAAGAGTGCCGACGAATGATCGCACCATGAGGGGCTCATTTCCGGAAATGGTTCCTAAATGAGACTTGAAATAGATTAAGTGTTGGGTAGGGGAACCCTTCCCATCAAACGGCGTAAAGTTAATCAAGTTAAACTTTGCCGGATATGGGATCGATTCCCACTCCCTTGGGTAAGGACAGGGTATACCGGATCTTTTTACCTCCTGAGCATTCATCAATGCATTGATCTTGCTCTCCAGGTCCTTCATCTTCTTGTCATCGCTCGTCTCGGCCTTTGAGTGGCTTCTGGGAGAGGCGACGTGGTCCTCTTTCGCGTTATCTTCCGCGGGACCACCCCCATTATCGGTGTTGACAGGAGGGATATTGATATTATCCGCTTCCCGTTCATTCTCTTCTGGATTGCGTCGATTTGGTTCTCCTTGGTGAACCGTCAGCACCGCGATTTGTTGGTCGTGCATCTCCCTCATCCGCTGCAGGGTCATCTCCATTTCAAATTTGAAGCTTTCCTTTTGCTTGGCCAGGGCTTCTTCAAGTATTTTAGATACTTGTTCAGCACTGATCATGAGCGACTCGTAAGGTTGGCCCGCACTCGAGGCCGTGTCATCGGATGCCACCGCCGAGCAAGAGTCCGAATCAGCCTCTGACTCTTCTTCTTCTAAGGAGAGTCTAATTGGTACCCTTTGGTAGTTCTTTTGGCCGCTGATTCCGGGCCGCAACCGTGTCATGCACCGAGATATCTCAGCAAGCTGATCTATGCTGAAGGGTTGTGTGGAATTTCCCCTGCCGGTCATGTTAACCGACACTCTCGGATACTCGTCCTCTCGGCAGAGCGATTTCTTCTTGTGGAAACGCTTCGGCTTGGAGAGTCTCTCGAACACCGAGATTCTTTTTGTGGAACTGTCACAACGGCATTCTGACAGCACCGCCTTAATGATACTTGCGCACGGGCATCGAGTCTCCCTATCCTGCACACATCTTTTTCGGGGTTTTTCCATACCCCCAGCTCTGTAATACAACTCATCAGCTTTGTAGCTGGAGCAACCTACAGAGTGTTGATATGTGTCCCCCATCATAACACTCTCATCTTCAGATGAGTATGCCTCCCTTCGGGGATGAAATGGTTTGTTGGATTTTTCAAAAGTGGCCCGTTCAGTTTTACGCTTTTGTGAGCGTATGAACTGAACGGGCTCTTTTGTTTCGACTCGCAACCCGGTGCGGTTGGTGATAGGGGCTTTCCCCTTTTCATCTTTCTTGGGGGGATTAACTCGACCCCCGGTCTGATTTTTAACTTGGGGACCTTTCAATGGTCCCAGCCGTTCTTTGACGGGTATTCTACCTCGGTTCTCCGGTAAGGGACCGAGGCGACCCGACAAAGGAACCTGGGATCTTGAATGATCCCCCTTTTTACCTGGCTCCGTTGATGGTGCCGGTACAGGAGGAGCAGACTCTGGTTTGGCTGAACTTTGGGCGATAATTTTGCCCTTCTTTGCTGGAGGTGTTGGGTTTGCTTTGGGCACCCACACCGATTTGCTTTTGGACGACGTTTTGACCGCCGTTTCTTGCTGCATCTCCTCTGCCTTCTTTAGGAGGAGCCGGGCATGTGCAAGTAGAGCACGGCGCTTCTTGATTCGCTCCTTGAGCGTGGAGCCGGGCATGTGCAAGTAGAGCACGGCGCTTCTGTTGGTCGAACTCGTATTCGACTTCTTCATTCACCCGGATCTTGAAGGCCGGTTGCGTCACTCCGATCTCGGCAGCGAGGTCGGCGGCTCCCACTGTGGTCGCCAGCTTGTTTTCGGTAAAAGTTGCTGTTTTCATTGCTTTGAGATCTGTTACAACTTCAATCGTTACAACAGATTAAAATGAAAACAAAATGGTATTACAACTTTATCGAAAATAAACACGAGATCCCGGTTTGGTACGGTCTCGCTTGCGTGGGTTGTTGGCCTGTGACGGGGATGTCGATATCCGTGGACCGCCGACTCTTCAAGATCCTTTCTGGGAAATCCGGCAGAGTTTCGTCTATCCGCGTGGGATTCAGAAACAGAACTTCGTCGATCCGCGTGAGATCTAGAAGTTATAAGCGTATATCTCGGCTAAAACGAGATAATAGCTCTTCTTAGTGTCACCGCTAAAGAGCAACACTAAGGAACAAAAGGGGTGAATGAAGGGGACTGATGAAGAGCTCTCACTCCTTAATCCGGCAGAGCTTCGCTGCTTTAAAAAAATCGGACTCCTTGCTCCGGCAGGGCTTCGCCATTCCTCTTAGAAATTTTAGATCTCGAGGATAATCCCAAGACCAGAAATTTCTCTCCCAAAACCAAGGCCAAGAGAATGGAGGCCCTAGGGGCCTATTTATAGGAAACCAAGCAAGGGGGGGGGCTAAAAAAGCTCAAGGACGCCCCTGGGTGTCTCGGAATTTCCGAGACACCCTAGGGGTGTCTCGGAATTTCCAAGACACCCTTGGGGTGTCTTGGGTTTTCTGAGACACGCCCGGGGTGTTTCGTGTCATCCGAGACGTTCCGCGGTGTTCTTTGATTGACTTCGCTGTAGTGTCTTTATCCAAACTTGGGTTTGACTGATTCCAGTTGTGTTGGAAGCCCGTCGAGGAGTTCTGTAGATCCCATCGGTTGGATTATCAGTGTGGTGATCGGGACACGGCGGGCGTTGGCCCAATTGCGGTGATCGCGGGGTTTTCGGTCAATCCGTATCCCCGTGATTCTGACATTCTGTCGGCTCACGTAGTCCGTCGGTTGGCTTCAATCGCTCACCGACGTCGTTTGAACTCTTGTGAACCGGGTAGTGACGTTCAATCGTCGCTCGTTGACGCCGAGCTGTGTGCGGGGACCTATCGGCAATTTTTGATGCCTACAATTCTTAGCATAAATGCACATTAGTATACATATAAAGATTAAATGTGTGCATTAATCAAGTAAAAAAACAAACTAAACTTTTAATATATTTTAAAAATATTAAAACTCTTTACCACTATCTTACATCACAAACCATGATAAGTATAAAACTAGATGTGTGGAATTGTAACATTAAATATCTTGTGAAACAATGTATCAAGTAGTGTATGTTGGAAGGGGCGGGGTTGAGAGAGAGAGAGAGAGAGAGAGAGAGAGAGAGAGAGAGAGAGAGAGTGTGTATATATATATATATATATATATATATATATATATATATATATATAGTAAAGTTTTATCTGTGTGTGTGTGACTCATTAGGCTCTATCTAAGGTTGCGCAATCTCAACCGTCCATTGACTATTCCTCAAATGGATCTCAGCCATCCATTCAAATACTCATCAAATCACCTAAAAAAATCCCCAAACTAAAAAACCCTGTTTCCCAGAACTCTCCCCCCCAAAAAACCACCCACCCCCTGTCCTCCGTCGTCTCCTCCTCTCTTCCGTGATCTGATCAGGCCGTCGACGAATAGTGTCTCCCCCGCCACAGCTCAGATCCGACGAGACCTCTCCTCCGTCCGCACTCCCCTCCGTCGAGCGTGCCCACCGACGCGATCCCCTCCTCCGACGACATCGACGAGACGCCGTGCTGCCCGCGCTCAGATCCGCTGACCGCCTTTAGATCCTCCCCGTCGAGACACCTTGCTGCCCGCCTCCCCTCCTCTCCTCTGCCACAGCCTGCTCGCGATTGACATGGAACAATAGTAGTCATTGAAATAAGTAGGTGGCTGACAATTTCATTTCGGGTAATCCCTTGTTTGAATAATTTATTAATTTTCTAAATTTGTTGGATTTTGAGTAGCATCTAAAGCTTCAAGCATTGCCTCCTCGTTTTTATCTTTTGTTTCCTTATTATTGTCATATGTTTCTTCATGAGCTTTCTTCTCATCTCCTCCTGTATCTTTTCTTGTTTGATCTGATCATTTGAATTTATCACAAGTGGGTCATCTACAATATCAATAAAACCAATAGAAGTGTGACTTTCATCAAGTTTAATATGAATAGACTCTTCAAGAATTTTAGTTCTTTTGTTGAAAAATCTATAAGTTTTGATACATGAAAAGTATCTTAAGAAAACATGCTTACCAACTTTAGAATCAAATTTCTCTAATTGATCTTTCGTGTTCAACATATAACACGGACAACCAAAATTACGAAGATGTGATATGTTTGGGATATTTGATAGGAAAGTTCATAAGAAGTCTTGTTTAGCATAGATCAAAAATAAGTTCTATTATTTACATAACATGTTGTATTAATTGTCTCAGCCTAGATGTACTCAGGCAACTTATATTCATTTAACATGGTTCTAGCAATTTCGTGTAAAGTTTGATTCTTCCTCTCAATAAACTCATTTTGTTGTGGTGCTCAAGGAGAAGAATACTTATGATGGTACATTTATAACACAAAATTCTTCAAAAAATTTATAATCAAATTCACCTTGATGAGTAGAATGAATAGTATGAATAGGGAGGCCTTTTTATTTTTTTAACTCTTTTTAAAAAAATATAAAACATTCACTCTATTTGGGTGTAATTATAGCCTATATAAAGCTAGAGTGATAATTAATCACTATTAAATAATAACTCTTTCCTCCTAAACTATGTATAGACACCAATTCAAAAGATCTAAATGAAGTAGTTGTAGACGTTTAGAAGTGCTCACCAAGTTCTTTAAATCATAAGAGGATCTTATAAAGTTACCTTTCTCATACAAGCCTCACATAAAGTCTTATTTTTAAAAGTAGAGATAGACAAGCATTTAACTAATTAACCCATGCTTGCATATCTAAGTCTTCTATGCTAAAGATCACTATCCTCTCTTCTTGCAAGCAAGGATTTTATAGTGTCATATTTAATACCATCAAAGTTTAATGTATATACATTATTAGCATGTCTATTTCTAGAAAAGACAATCTAACCGCTTTTTGAATCAATAATTTTGCATATAGAAAATTCAAAAAGAATAGACATATCTTTATCATAAGGATGATAATAAAAATAAGATTGTTCTTTAAACCATCAACAAGAGAAACCTTAAGGAGTTTAAAAGAATCATTACGTATATCACCAACTCTTATGATTTTACCTTTGTCGATGTTTCCAAGAGTCACATCATCACCTTTCTTTTTTGTCGAGACTAAGGAACAAATCTTTCTTATCTGTTATGTGCTGAGAACACCCTAAAAATATAACTACCATGTACTTCCATGCTCTTTATACCTCCATTGCTTATCTGAATTTTCATCCTATGAATCTATTAAGATATGGACATCAGCCATAAGACAATGATTTCTATCATTTGTGCTCAAGTCATTTTCTAATTCTTCATCTTCACTTGAGAAATCACATGATGCCATATTGAAGCTCTTATTCTTCTCTTTGTAGTTGATTTTGTTGAGAGGGGAATTATTTCTAAAGTATCCGGGGCGTCCGGGCTTTCTGAAATGATGACAAACAATTTCACAATCTCAAATTTTATATTTATTTTTCCTTAATGAAATTCTGATTCCATTTATTATGCATAAACTTTTGCCCATATTTTTTCTTTAGGAAATATTTGAATTCTTAGACTACCAATCTCATCTCACTCTTGTCTTCATCATCAGAGCTTAAGCTTGATTCTTTTTTCTTCTTGGATCTGGAATTTTCCTTTTTCACTTTCACAACTAACAACTTCTTCTTTGAGTTACCTTTTGAATCATCTTCTTTCTCTTTTAATCACAGTTCATAGGTGAGAAAATTACCCACAAGATTTTCAATAGTTAATTAAGAAAATTTTTATAATTCTTCAATAGATGTCACCTTGGGTTCCCAATCCCTAGAAAGAGAATGAAGAATTTTTCTTACAAGATCCTTATTATCATACTCCTTTCTCAAAGCTTTTGATTTGTTCACTATGTCTGTAAATCAAGTGAACATATCTAGAATACTCTCTAAGGCCTTCACTTTGAAATTCTCATACTTATTCACAAGCGTTGTAAGTTTTACCTCTTTCACCTGTGAAGCTTCTTTGTGTGTAACTGTTTTCGGGAAAAGTTGCTGTTTTCATTGCTTTGAGATCTGTTACAACTTCAGGCATTACAACAAATATTCAAATGAAAAGTCGATCTTTTTATAAGATCTACTTGTGCAAGAAAACAAAGATTACAACTTTAACGAAAATAAACACGAGATCCCGTTTTGGTGCGGTCTCGCTTGCGTGGGTCTTTAGCCTGTGACGGGGATGTTGATATCCGTGGACCACCGGTCGATCAGATCCTTTCCGGAAGAATCCGGCAGAGTTTCGTCTATCCGCGAAGGGATATAGAAACAGAACTTCGTCGATCCGCGTGAGATCTTAGAAGTTTTAAAGCTTATATCTCGGCTAAAACGAGACACTAGCTCTTCTTAGTGTCACCTGCGAAGGGTAACACCAAGGAAAAGAAAGGGAGAATGAAGAAGAAGTCTCATTCCTCGATCCGGCAGGGCTCCGCCGTTCTCTAAACTCCGACTCCTCGCTCCGGTAGGGCTTCGCCGCTCTTCTCTAAAATTTCAGATCTCAAGTACGAAGCTCAAGACCAGAAATTTCTCTCCCAAAACCCAAGGCCCCTTGAATGAGGACCTAGAGGGCCTATTTATAGGCAAACAAGAGGTAGGGGGGGGGATGAAGGACACCCCCTAGGGGTGTCTCGGCCAGGCCGAGACACCCTAGGGTGTCTCGGGGGTGTCTCGGGTTGGCCGAGACACCCTTGGGGTGTCTCAGCTTGGTCGAGACACCCCTAGGGTGTCTTGGTTTTGCCAAGACACCCCTCGGGTGTTTCAAGCTTGCCGAGATGCCCCGGGTGTCCCGGTTCAGTCCGAGACCGTCCGTTGTTGTTCCACCGTTGACTTTTCGTCCGAACTCGGATTTGAGTGATTCCGGATGTGTTGGAATTCTGACGAAGAGCTCTGTCGATCCCACTGGTTGGATTATCAGTGGGACAAACGGGATCTGAAGGGTGTTGCTCCTTTTGCAGCGATCGCGGGGTTCCCGGTCAGTCGGTATCCCCGTTATTCTGAAACTCTGTCGGCTCACGTAGATCGTCGATTCACTTCAGGCGTTCATCGACGTCAATCGAACTCTTGTGACCCGGGTAGTGACGTTCATCGTCATTTGTTTAACACTGAGCTGTTTGCGGGGACCTATCGGCAATTTTTGACGCCTACAGATACCCCCTCCAAAGTGTTTCGGACTCGTTTCTTTTATAGAAGAGACCGGAATACTTTGGATATGATTGGTCCAGCCTTCAGTCGGCATAAGGGACCTGTGGTTAGCTTCAACTCTCGGCTCCTTCGATTTTCGGTTTATCCGATGCTTTGACGAATAACCGAAGTTTTTCCCGGCGCTGCGTTTATCGACTGGCCGTCGTCGGAGTCTCGAGTCCACACTGGTGAGTTGAGTTTGACTTTTGAACTTACTACCCCTGTCACAACGTGTTGACTTGGGGTTTCAGATTGCTGTGTGTTGACTTTTCGTCGCAACGCGTTGAACGGCGTTGACCCAGGGTTACGCGTTGACCGGCGTCCACCCTAGGGTTTCAAATCCGCACGGGTTGACTTTTGTCGCAACGCGCTGTCCGGCGTTGACCTAAGGTTACGCGTTGACCGGCGTCCACCTTAGGGTTTTGAACCGCGTGGGTTGACTTTTGTCGTCACGTGTTGACTTTCGTCGTCACGTGTTGACTTTTGTCGCAACACGCTATCCGGCGTTGACCTAAGGTTACGCGTTGACCGGCGTCCACCTTAGGGTTTTGAATCGCGTGGGTTGACTTTCGTCGTTATGTGTTGACTTTCGTCGCCACATATTGACTTTTGTCACAACGCGCTGTCCGGCGTTGACCTAAGGTTACGCGTTGACCGGCGTTCACCTTAGGGTTTTGAACCGCGTGGGTTGACTTTCGTCGTTACGTGTTGACTTTCGTCGCCACATGTTGACTTTTGTCGCAACGCGCTTGTTCGCGGGAAAATTTGTGTTCTTCTTCATTGATTCCATTGTACACTTTCGTAATAGTTTATCGATTACAGAAATCCGCTCTTTTTATAAGATCCGGTTACAATGAAAAATCAAAATGAAATGAAAAAGATTACAACTTTCTTTCCTTGTTTGTCGAACGAATCGCGAGCTCCTGTTTTGCGGTCACTCGCTTTGTGTGTGTTCTTTGCCTGCGCCGGGGTTGTTTGCCGTGGACCACCGCATGATCTCGATCCGGTCGGATCTACATGATATGACGGGTATTATCTCATGAAGGAAATAATAGCCGAGTGGGGTACTAATTCACCAAGGAAATAGTAGCCCAAGTGTCGAAATCGACCAAGCGAATTCGAGACTCTTCTCGGGATCTAAGAACCAAGCTTAGATCCGGAGGAAAATCGTGTAGATCTCAGATCCGATCCCTCTCGAACTCTTGCCTTATTTGGCGTGGATGATCGCCGAGCACCGGATCTCAAAGTCCAAGTCTTCAATCTTCTAAAGCTTCAATCTTTTTTAGATCTGAGATTTCAATCCTGCAGGGCTTCGCCTCCTCCAAAATCCAACCCCTTGAACCAAATAAGCACAAGGCCTATTTAGAGGCACTCAGAACTGTGCATTTGCACAGTTCTGGGCCTAGCCACCTCAGGGTGGCTCGGCTAAGGCCGAGTCCCCCGGGGTTTGGACTTGTGTTCGTTTTGTCCGTCGTTCGGGTTTTCCGGTGTTTCCGGTTCTCCATTGTTCGGATTTGATTCGGTTTGTGGTTGACTTGATCTGGAATCGATTTGTTGACTTGATTCCAAATATGGTAGTTAATCCGCTTCTGAGTTCGAGTCTGGAATTGATCTTGATTCGATCGTTGTATCACCGAGTTTGTTCTTGTTTAGATGATGTTTTCGTCGAAAGTTGCTGTTTCCATTAATTTGAAATCTGTTACAAACAAAATGAAAACAAAGATTTACAACCCTCTCGAAAATAAACACAAGTCCCGTTTATCGGTGCTTGCTTGCGTGGGTCTTTGGCCTGTGACGGGGATGTAGATATCCGTGGACCGCCGATCGATCAAGATCCGTTCCGGGAGAATCCGGCAGAGTTTCGTCTACCCGCGTGGGATATGGAAACTGAACTTCGTCGATCTGCGTGAGATCTCTGAAGTGTAAAGCTTATGTCTCGGTAAAACGAGGCACTAACTCTTCTTAGTGTCACCGCTAAGGGGGGCAACACTAAGGAAAAGAAGGAGGTGGTGAATGAAGACGGTCGACT
>BQKN01055997.1:0-18888 GCA_022839385.1 Asparagus kiusianus
CTAAGGAACGGATGCGGGTGATGTAGATCTGATGAAGAACTCTCTTGTGTTGAAGTGCTCGATCACTCTTCACTCCAGCAGGGCTTCGCCAATTCTCCAAAAATCCAGATCCCCAAAAGTGAGGCCTAAGGCTTCTATTTATAGGCGACACCCCTGGGATGTCCCCAAAAATCTAGGACACTCTTGGGTGTCCCCAAAAATCTAGGACACTCTTGGGTATCCCTAAAAATCTAGGACACCCCTGGGGCGTCCCCAAAAATCTAGGACACCCCTGGGGCGTCCCCAAAAATCTAGGACACCCCTGGGGTGTCTCCAAAATCCAGGACACCCCGCTGAGATGCATCCTGTTTTCGTCAAAAGTTGAACTTGTTGTCGAATTCATTATATTCTTTTTGATTACAATAAATTCACAGAAAACAGCCTTTTTATAAGACTTTTCTACACAACAAAAGAAAATTACAACTCTTGAAGAAAATAACACAATAGTTGTTTATCGACTATTGCTTTTGTGAGACTTTGCCTGTGCCGGGAACGCTTTGGTTCGGGGACCACCGAATCTCAGATCGTGAGAGGGGGGCGTATGATTCTTCCTTCGTTATCGAAGTCAGAATTGAAAACGATATCTTATCGATGTAAGATAGTCGTTCTTCTTGAAAACAAGTCTAAGCCTGAATGTCAAGGAATCGCTCCAGGAACCGAAATCTCTGCTCTCTCTGCTCTGGAATGCTCTAACAAATGCTCGATCCCCGTCAGAAGTGACCCTAGGGGGGTATTTATAGCCTCAGGGGTCTGTAACTGCAAAAACACAACTCGATAACAAGTCAGTACGGCGCGACAGTGTTTTACTGTCTTGCTGGTCGAGACAGCATTTGCTGTCTCGCCCAGCGAGACAGCATTTACTGTCGCGCCCAGCGAGACAGTAAAAAGCTGTCGCGCCCAACGAATATTCTTGGCAGTTTTGCTGTAACTGCCTCCCCACGTTTCAAACTCCGTTATTTTGGCAGTTATTCGCTTGATTTTCGCCCACGTTGTTTCCCACGTCTCTTGGCAGTTAATGGACACGTGTAGGGCAGTTATTGGGGTGGTTATTTGACCATTTCAATGCTGTAGACAGCAAATTTACTGTCTCGCTGGCGAGACAGTAAATACTGTCTCGCTGAACGAGACAGCAAATGCTGTCTCGACCGGCGCGACAACAAATGCTGTCTCGACCGGCGCGACAGTAAAAGACTGTCTCGCTGGCGAGACAGCAAAAGACTGTCTCGCTGGCGAGATAGCAAAAGACTGTCTCGCTGGCGAGACAGCAAAAATTGTGGGTTTTAGGTTATTTTCCCAGTTTTGAGTGGTTTTCTGTGTTGGGATATCTATTAGCATTTTTTGACGCCTACAGATACCCCCTCCAAAGTATTCCAGACGTATTCTTTTATAGAAGAGTCTGGGATGCTTTGGATAAGATAGATTTTACTTACGATCCATTCAATGCTTGGTTGAGTAGATCATGTAGCAGGACTTGCAAATGGCTTCAACCTCTTGACCTCTTCTGACTTTAGTCTATCTAGTTCTTTGTAGAATAGCTAATGTTCTCCCGGTGTCGCGTTTATCGCTTGACCGTTGTCGAGATCTTGAATCGAAGCTGGTATTTGTTCTTGTAGGTTCAGCTTTTGTCATTGAATTGACACGTTCACTGAGAGTTCAATAGGTTATCCTTAAGAACATTCAGATCAATATTCTCCAGGAACTTCCTATTGTGTATGGGAAACAGTTTAGACTCGTGTACCCGTTGGAGTATCCATCTGTATCGCATTTGATTTTTGATCAAGAGAATATCTGCTGTTTCATGCTGTGAGACCGTGTTTATGATCTCTGTGGAAAAAAGTGTTTGCTGTCTCGTGAAGCGACACAACTCGACGGTATTTGCCGTCTCGCTCGGCGAGACAGCATTTGCTGTCGCGCTCAGCGAGACAGCATTTGCTGTCGCGAGACAGCATTTGCTGTCGCGCTCAGCGAGACAGCATTTACTGTCGCGCTCGGCGAGACAGCATTTGCCGTCGCGCTCGGCGAGACAGCATTTGCCGTCGCGCTCGGCGAGACAGCATTTGCTGTCGCGCTGAGCGAGACAGACAGCATAAAATCGGGACTTAGGGTTTTTCAGGGCTTTTTTCACGTCGGATTTTCTGGGCGATTTCTGGGGCGATTTCAGGCGATTTTCCGACGATTTTCGACCAGTTCTTCACCTCTTCTTCTTCTCTTCGTTTCTGATTTGTGTGGGGCTTCGATTTGGGAAGATTTGCTTCAGATTTCAAAGGTTTGTTCGCCTCCTTTTCTTTCAAATTCTGATTTTGTTGAACTGCGACCATGTCTGTGTTGTTTCGATTGTGTTGGCTTAATTTCTTGTTGATCATATACTCAAAACCCTAATTTTCCTTTCGGGTTTCACTGTAGATCATACATTCGGTATGTCGCCACGCAAATCCAAGGGTTCCCGAAGCCGTTCGACTGCTCAGTCCTCTGAGGAGGCTGCCCCTGCTGCCGCCTCGCATGGGGGTAGGTTTCTTTCACCCTTTCACAAATTTAGATACTGTATTTCATCAATTTTATATATATATGCCTGTGTTTGTATGCAGATCCTCGTTTGTATCCTTTGAGATACCTTCGAGAAGAGCCGGCATCCTCCTTTGAGGGGATCGACGCTTAAAAGTGTTCGTTTTGCTTGGACAAAACACACTTCAGAACATACAGGGGCGATTTTATATCAACCCACATGTGTTAAAAGGTTTTGATATGCCGTTATAATGTCCGTGTATAGCGATGCATATCTCCTTTATACATGTGGGAGATGACAAACCGTCACGCCTGTTATGAAATAGCGATTATATCTCATAGAGTAAGATATACCGCTTTTTTTTTTTTAATAATTTTAGGAGTATCCTTACACCATTTATGTGTATATTTTCTTTATCAGTCCAATTTCCTTCCACTGCCATTCCTGCTGATGCGATTACGGGTCGGAGTGGTATTAATCATTCTTTTTATGAGGGATTACCCTTAATAGAATCTGCTCCTCGATTTAAACCGGATTATAGTGAAGGAGCTAGAGAACTAATTCAGCGAGGTAGTTGCCGTATTCTGCGACGGATAATCACCGATACCCCTCTGATTTCAGAACGAGATGAAAACCAATGCATAAGAAAGCCGGATTTCTTGTTTGGTGACGCCATAAAGGATCCGAGAGTCGCCTTCTGCAAGCCCGCACAATGGTTACATCAAAGTGGATCATCCTTCTTATATTTGCCGCTGATTCCTCGGGACCACTCGCTGTTAAAGTTCAGGAATTTATCTGTTAACCGCGAAATGTTCTGGAGGTTAACTGAAAACCACGAACACATTCATTGTGGTTTTGTTGGGAAGGAAGCCACCCCAGGTTCAAGTGAGAGAGCTTCCGTACGAGGGCTTCATCCAGGTGTTTTAGGACTAGATAATATACCCCACAATGAAACAACATCGCGAGCCAACATAGTGAAGAACCGGTTAGCGGCAGCAGGAAAGGTGTTGCCCAGAGACAGCTTCAGATGTTATGGGTGGGTCCATTATTTTGGAGACAAATGGTGGTGGACTAGAATGACTCGCTACGTTTTGAAACGTTGGGAGCGAGAATTAGCAGAATTGGGGTTGGCGGTTCCGATCCGCGCTACCATGAGTGGTCTGCAGATTAGTGTAGGTCATTTTCTCTGTCTGTTCGAGATCTACAACCCGGATACTAATACCTTCTTTACCAAGAATGGGGAACTCGGACTACCACTGCATGAGATGATGCAGGTTTCTGGCTTGCCGTTGGGTGATGTTCCATATCAAGAGTTCTTCCCAACTACCGATCAACTGAATAAAATAAAGGATCGGTCAGCTGTGACTCATGACGTTTTATGGGAGTTGACTTGCCACTACCACATAGCTACGGCTGAGATGGACACCAAAGCAAGGAGGAAGTCTCCTCAAGTCAGCTTAAAACAGTTCGCTGATTATCTATTCAAGAATCTAGAAGACCGTTCAAAAGATGTATGCGGATTGTCTCCAATGAGTCAAGATGAAATCAATAGGCTGTTGGAGAAAACAAAGGCCCAAACTTATACCTCTCATTCAGAAGATGGGTTTCCATATGGGACAAAATTTCGTTCTTATTTGTGGCAAGCTGGCGTTCCGATTAGCTCTACCGCCCTGTTGGCTGGTTTCTTGGCTTTGTGGCTGAAGAGATGCGTAGTTCCCCACCAATCCTCTGATATAATGCCAATGGAAGTATTGTATCCAGCCGTCCAGTTAGCTACAGGTCGCAAATTATCCTTGCTTCCTGCTATGATGGCTGCCATTCACAGTGGATTACGACAGTTAATCACTGCGTTTACTCAGGAGAAGAAGAAACCCTCCGCCAACTTATCAGTTCCAAAGCTGGAATTGCCATATACATACTTAATGGCCTGGTTAGTGCTTCACCGACCAGACTTAATGGAAGCTCCAGCGGAGGTAAATCCCAACATTCCTCTGTTGCAGAACCTTGAAGCTTGCAAATGGATTAAACATAGAGAGCCGGATATAACGATTCAGTTCAGAATTCACAAGTGTTGGGAATTCTATCCTTGTTTCCCTCAGTTCTCTGGTACCTACAACGCCACTTTATTGGATGTTGAGGATCCAAGGCAGAATCGCACCGTTTTGGATATTGGGTGCTTCAGATGGTTGATGAATATTCGACCCGGTTACCTATTGTTCAGGGTGAGAGATACTTGTCTAATTGAACCCTATCTTCCATGCCGATTTGCTCGTCAATTCGGCTATGACCAAATATATGTCGGCAACCCGAATCGTCACTTAAGCTTCCGAGGAGGACTCATTGATGGCGCGAGAGCCTGGTTTTGGAGTATTGCTGGCTGTACAGGCGCCGAGTTTGATCTCCCCTTGGAAATACCACCTCTACGGATGACATTTTTATTTTGTAAATGGTTGCTTGCTGCTAACACCACCACCCGATACCAGAGAGTGCAGGAACCAGTAGAGGAGGCAGCCCCGCGCCGTTCAAGCAGAGCGACACGTGATGTTGTGACCTCGCCTAAAAAGAAAGAAGCTGCCGAATCCTCGAGGAAGGGAAAAGAACCGGCTCGTTCAGCTGGTAGTGAAGAAGAATTTGATTCTGAGGAGACGGAGACTTCCGAGGAGGAGGGCAAAAGCTCAAGTTCCGAGGAGAGACCAGGTCTTCCTGATTCTTTCTTTGAAAGTGGACTTGTGCGCCCGTCTGCTGTGTCTACTCGACCATCAGATGTTCCAAAAAGGAAGAGAGAGAGAGTTGTTATGGAACATCCGAACCGAATGACAGTAGAGGTTCTTAGTTGTGATGAAGAGGATGAGGAAGATATAGTGCCTATTGCTCTTCGGCCAAGATCCCGACCTTCTGCTCAAACTCAAACTCAAGCCTCTCCCAAAGCTGAATTACGCACTAAACATCGTCATGAAGGGTCTGAAGTTAAGGATAAAGGGCGTCCATCGAAAAGGCAGAAGAAATCCGCCTCCAAACCCCGTGTTCGTCTTCCGGCTGTAGAGGAGACGTCTGCTCACAGTGCTTCTTCAGATGAGCAAGGTAACTATTTGTTTTCATCGTCCCTACAATTTTTATGTTCAAGCTTATTTCATGTTCAATTTCTGTAGGGAGTCGAGAAGAAGGAGAACTGCCTTATGATGCTGCCTCTCCCGGGGGTATGGAGACCGAAGAGACCAGCTATGTCCAACAGATGCAGGATGCTTTGAAAGAAGGACCAGCTGGTATTCCACCATCTCCTGACATGAATCCCTTAGCTACGGACACAGGTACTGATCTTTCTCCTCTGGGAAGAGAAATCCGAGAAATGAATGAGTCGGACCGTGTGCCTCCTCTAATGACCGGTGTGCTTTCTATTCTTTTAGCTAAACTAAAAGAAGTTGGCACAAGTAGCGAAGCTGCTGAAGTTGTCCCGAAGGACAAAGGTAAAATTAACCTGCATCTTGAGCAAGTTCATCTGTATTCATATGTTATTCACAACTCAATGTATCCCGTAGATGTCATAACGAGCGAACCAACAGAAGGGGGAATCGCCCATACTCCTAAAATTGACGACTTCACTGATTTCGATTATCATATCGATATTTCAGAGGACGATCATCAAGAAATTTCCGATTTGTTGTTCGGGAAAGACACTGGTGCGGCTACAGAATCAACGGTTGGCGCTAGTTTAAAAGAAGCAGGTCCTTCTGAGAGTAAGATTTCTGTTCTGTAAGCTCCTTATCTTTCATTTTCTGACTTGATTAATCGCATAAATGTTTGAATTATAGGACCAGCCGTCGAAACTGATACAACTACAGTCACTGGAGCGACTGATCAGCCAGGGGATCGTGAGCTCGTGCCATGGGCAGGAACTGAGGTTGATTTGCAATCATCAGTTCTTGAATCTCAACCTCGTACTCCTATGGACCCTATGATGATAGAGGTCACCGTCACTCCCCAGATTAGTCCAGTCGCAACAAAAGCAAGACCAACTGAAGAAGTTGGTACGTCGGCTGATGTTGTACCTAGAGCTGGTAAGTTTTTTCCATAACTAGTTTCAAATTTCGGATTATCTTTCCGTTATAATCATCGTAATCCTTTTATTTGTAGAATCCCCTCCTAAGGAACCTCTTAGCTTGGACCCGCCGTTTTCTGAGGCTTTAGTTGAAAAACCATCTGATATAGCGGATGCATCAACAGCTATCGTTCTTGAATCAACCTTGGTTGTTCAGGAATCCGGACTACCATTCTTGGGTGAACCAAGTCGTATTGAAGGCTTTTCCGTTGAACTTGGTAAGCTTCATCCTGTGGTCTTGTATACATACATATGTTCTGTACTGATTTATTTGCCTTCATCGCAGTTCCTTCATCATTATCAAATCAAATACAAACGTTATTGGCCGACGATGATCCGTGCAAGGCTGTCCTCTGTTCCAATCTCCAAGGCTTCATCCCTTTTTTGAACTCTATGGTCGATCGTATCCTCTTCAAAGGATCGTACTTTGAGAGTTACAGAAAATCTCTTGAGCGTTTCATATCAGGATTCAGAGAAGAAGGGTATAATGAATTAGCCGATTCGATCAACGCTTATTTGGTTGATTTGAAGCGACATATTGAACTTCTACAAGCTCTTCGCGCTAAAGGCCTACCCTCCTATTTCGCTTCTCACATGGAATCCAGGTTGCAAGCTTGGCGTGACTCCCAGAAAATGGCCAACTCTGAACTCCAAAAGTTAAGAGCCCAAAGTGATCAACTTAAGGTGAGCGTTAGCAAAAGAACACAAGCCAAGGTTAATCTACGCCGGGATTTAGAATCGAGTCGAGCGGAAATAGCTCGCTTAGAGGAAGAACTTGCAATGGCCAAAGACGCTCATGAGGTCTTGGAGTCCGAGTTGACGCAGGAAATTCAGGTTGAAGAAAAACTGTTACAACAGCTGAATCTTCAAGATAAAATACTTGCTGAAAAGGAACAAGAAGTCGCCGCGCTTCTTAATGTTGACGAAGAAGCCTTTAAAATCAAATTGGCGGCTGAGCTTGAACAGGCTTATGCATTAGAGCTGTCAAAACTTGAAAATCAAATTAGCCAATATAAACTTTTGTAATTGGAGATCATATATCTTTGTAGCTTCCTTTGAACACTTTTGGTCAATATATATTGAATCATTTTGCTTATTAAGATTTCATTATGATTACTCATTCTTGTTTAGAATAAATAACCACAATACTTATAGGATTTTTGGCAAATCCTCAGCCCTCAACGGATTTGACATGCCTTTACCGACACCGTTTGAATCGGGCTAGTATGTGAATTATCTAAGTCCGTTTCACATATAACGTTGGGCTAAAAGACTTAAACTCTTTTAGGCTTTAAACTACAACATTGAATGTGTAGGCTACATGTGTTAGATGTAGGCTTATCTCTAATAAGGGATAGAGATAACATCCCCCATGTGTATGTGACATGGATTTTAAAATGTGGATGGATTACGTTCTCTTTGCATGAAAACGAATCTAAGCTTGTGAAGAAAGAACTTGGATATTCTAGTTCAGAGTCTCTTGTTTGTTGGTAGAGAAAAACCCAAAATTAGAAAGGAATAATTTCATATTCCATTTCCCTGTCTCTTGTTTGTTGGTAGAGATAAACCCAGAAATGGAGAGGGATAATTTCATATCCCAACTCCTGGTCTCTTGTTTGTTGGTAGAGATAAACCCAAAATCGGAGAGGGAGAATTTTATATTCTATCTCCTGGTCTCTTGTTTGTTGGTAGAGATAAACCCAGAATCGGAGAGGGAGAATTTTATATTCTATCTCCTGGTCTCTTGTTTGTTGGTAGAGATAAACCCAGAATCGGAGAGGAAGAATTTTATATTCTATCTCCTGGTGCAAAGGAAACTCAAAGTGGGATCTCCACTTAAAGAATCCGAATTGGTTTGAATAACCCTAACTGTCATAAGGTTTGATTATTCAGTTTGTGGGCCTCTCGTTCATGGAATGAATCGAGAGGGGATTTTGGCTTTGGTCCTAACTGTAGTAAGGTTTGACCAAAAGAGGAATAAGAGTAGGGTACAAATAACAATACATTTGTTGATTTGTACGAAATACTCAGTGAACAATTTTGATTTTAAGCATAAGAATTCAACCGACCGATGACCTTTGGTTGATCTGGACGGTGGGGGTTTCATGGCGTGGGATTACAAGTCGTCGAGACTCCCATTTCATAATTGTGTTACAAGGTTTCGTGAGGAAAGATTAACTGTCATTAAATCTCATCTCAACGATATTAGTAAAAACATCTTATTCATATGATCATCATTTTTTTTTATGATAATCAACTGATAACGGATTATCCCGAAATATCCTGCATAGGACTCTCTAGGAACTTTCCGTATTACATAGGTTATCCTGAACGTATTATGGGTAATACTTTTTCAGGAACTTCCCATTTATTGGCATCATCAACTTATTACCGTCTTGAGTAACCAGACGGTATGCACCATTTGAATAGACTGTTTCTATTACAAACGGTCCTTCCCATTTGGGTTTAAATTTTCCTTTCTTCTTAGAGTTGAGGATCATAGGTCTTCTGACGGCAAGAACTAGATCTCCTTCTTTAAAACTTCGTCGTCGGACCCTTTTATCAAAAGTCCGAGAAATTCTGGCCTGATAAAACTCGATCTGTTGTTGAGCTTCCAAGCGCTTCTCATCTAACATCTCTAATTCCTCGAGACGTTTCTGATGATGTTCTTCCGTCGTCATTCCCGTTGCAAGGGCGATACGGAGAGAAGGAATCTGTATTTCCAATGGGAGAACAGCTTCACATCCATATGTTAAGGCATATGGAGTTGCTCCGGTAGGTGTACGGACAGTTGTGCGATAAGCCCATAAAGCTTCGCCAAGTTTGTCGTCCCAATCTCGTTTATTGGTTTTCACCAACTTTGCCAAGATTTTGATGATGGTCTTGTTAAAAGCTTCGGCCAATCCGTTAGCTGTGGGATTATAAGCGGTTGATGAAACATCCTTAATCCCGAATTTGCCGCAAAACTTGATGAATGCGTTACTGACGAATTGAGGACCATTATCATGTACTATTCGTCTTGGAACACCGTACCGATATATGACATGGTGTTTAATAAACTTAATGACCTCACTCGTCTTCACTTCTCTAAGTGGAACTGCTTCTGCCCATTTTGAGAAATAGTCGGTGA
Organism: Asparagus kiusianus; assembly: GCA_022839385.1. Lineage (NCBI taxonomy): Eukaryota > Viridiplantae > Streptophyta > Magnoliopsida > Asparagales > Asparagaceae > Asparagus > Asparagus kiusianus. Next base: position 9,769 of record BQKN01055997.1, read on the forward strand.
TTGCCAAAATGAAGCGGTCCCCTTTAACCGATGGTGGGAAAATAGGACCTACGATATCCATGCCCCAAGTTTCGAATGGCCACGACGTCGCTGATGGGTGTAAATACTCGGGAGGTTGATGCATATAATTTGCATGTAACTGACATACTTCACATCGTCGTGCGTAGTCAACTGCATCCTTTACCATAGTTGGCCAATAATACCCAATTCTTCTAAGTCGGTCACAAAGTTTAGGACCGGGCTGATGCGCACCGCATATTCCGTTATGCGCCTCTTTGAGTGCTTGTTCTGCTTCTTTTCCGGATAAGCAACGGAGTAGAAGACCGTTGTACGATCGTCGATACAACATTTGTGCTGTGGCGTTGTAATAAAATCTCGGTGCTCTTCGCCGAATCGATTCCCTTTCTTTTACATCTTCAGGCAATATACCATGTAGGACGTAGTCGATAATGGGAAAGCGCCAATCTCGAACTTCGGGTTCAACTGCTGTTGAGTATACTTCTTTAACATCCGAGTCGTAGATTGGAACGATAAGCCGGTGAGTCTTCACTGTAATCAATTGTTCTGTTTCGGGAGGTTGAGCCAATGATATCGACAATGCCGCCAATGCGTCTGCATACGCGTTTTGGAGGCGTGGAACGTACTCAATAAAAAATCCTTCAAATGAGTTTGCCATCTCAATAGCCACCTGATGGTATGGAATCAGGTCTGGACTTCTGACTTCATACTCTCCTCGTATTTGATTCACTACCAGTTGAGAATCCCCAAAAGCTTCAAGGTATTCGACCCCCAGCTCTTTGGCAAAATTGAGTCCAATTATTAACGCGTTGTACTCGGCCACATTATTAGAACATGGTCCGGTCAACGAGTATGCTCTAGGCAAGACATGCTTTTCCGGGGACACTAAAACGACCCCCACTCCTGAGGAGATTTTAGAACATCCGGGTGCGCTTGCCACATTGGTTGCGCGAGAAGCCCCATCGAAGTATAACTGCCACGCTTGTTGATGTGAGGTAGTATTAACTTCGTGAGTTTCATCTGGCAGATCGTCATACAATTCGACTATATCTTTTGTAGGATTTTCCGCCAGAAGATCGCAAATAGCTCGTCCTTTAACCGATTTTTGTTGCTTAAAGTACAAGTCATATTGCGATAAAAGTAGAGCCCATCTGGCTAAACGCCAATTCATAGAAGCCGGCTGGGTCATGAATACGCGGACCGGATTTATGTTGGAGATGACATAAATCGTCTGCCCCACTAAATAGTGTCGCATTTTCTGGACGGCAAATACCAATGCAAGGCATTCCTTCTCGATCATTGGGTAGCGAGATTCAGCTCCTACCAATGTGCGACTCAAGTAATATACTGCTTGCTCGTGACCGTTATCGTCGTCTTGTGCAAGTAATGCACTTAACGAATGGCTCGTCGCTTTGACATAAATCAGAAACGGTCTGCCCGATTTCGGTGCAACGAGAATAGGTGGGTTCGCTAGATATGCTTTAATATCCTCGAACGCCTTTTGACACGTTTCATCCCAAATGAATGACACGCCTTTCTTTGCAAGTTTAGAGAATGGTTGACATTTTCCGGACAGATTTGATATAAACCGATGGATATATGCCAATCGACCCTGCAATCCTCTGAGTTCTTTAAGATTTCTCGGGGGTTGCAGCTCATTTATCGCCTTCACTTTGTCAGGATCAATATGAATACCTTTTGTGGTGACGACGAATCCGAGAAATTTACCGCTCGACATTCCTAGGAAGGATTTAGTCGGATTCATCTTTAGCTGATGAGTTCTCATCAGATCAAACATCGTCTTCAGATCATTAATGTGGTCTTTTTTATCACGACTCTTAACGACCAAATCATCAACATAGCATTCAACGGTTTTCCGCAGATGTTCTTGGAAAATTTGCGTCATGGCTCGTTGGTACGTGGCGCCAGCATTTTTTAAACCAAAAGGCATAACCGTATAGCAAAAGATCCCCATGGGTGTTCTGAATGCTGTATGTTTTTCATCATCTGGGTGCATCTTGATTTGATTATACCCTGAGAAACCATCCATAAATGACATTCTCTCGAATCCGCAAGTATTGTCGATAATGACGTCCGTAATTGGTAGTGGGAAGTCATCTTTAGGACAGGCGGCATTCAGATCTCTGAAATCAATACAGATTCTGATCTTTCCGGTCTTTTTAAGAACTGGAACAATGTTAGCTAGCCATTCAGGATGTTGTTCTTCTCTGATAAAACCTGAGTCGATCAACTTCTTGACTTCAGCTTCTATCGCCTCCATAATTTGCGGACGAAACCGTCTTTGTTGTTGTTTGACAGGTTTAACATCCGATTTTATATTGAGGGTGTGCATTGCTACGTTCGGATCGAGTCCCGGCATATCTTCGTAATTCCAAGCAAAAACGTCGATATACTCTCTAATGAGGGCGATTAACTCTTCTTTCTCGTCCTGTGGAAGGTCACCACTGATAAATATAGGTTTCGGATTAGTATCGTCACCCATATTAATTTGGACCACTTTATCCTCAGTCGGAGGTTCTCTTTGTTCAAATCGATCGCCATATTGGATATTCATGTAATGCGTCCATGGGTCTTCCCAAATAGGCAACTGATCATCTTCTTCAGTTGTAGAAGGATCAACTGTCGCCATGTTCGACATTAAGGCTTTGAATCTCTCTCCGATGCTCGTGTCGGAGTCCCACATAGAAGTATCGGATAAATGCCCGCTTCCATTTATCAACTGGCTGATGATCTGTTGGCAGTCTTCATCCTCAGATGACGAAGCATAACCTAGACCTCTATTATGACTATAATGATTATCTGGTTTTCCTTTTGGTACATAAGTAGAACGGGGTGGCACCCTAACTCCTTGACCAAAATGAAGACCTTCGCCAAGCGAGAGGTTATAACCTTGCCTCTCCATGTAATCATTAGCTTGCCAACTATATCGAGAGAAATGTTGTCCTGGCTTTTCCTCATCTGAGCTACTACCCAAGAAAAGATTAGTAGCTGGGGATGGATTCCCTTTCCCAAAGATTATTTCTTTCTCACCCCCTGTCTTTGCAGGTAGAATCACCATTGTCCCGGCTGAACTTTGCAGATATCTCGTCGCCGTGCAGGACGAACGAATTGGCATGTGTAGATTAGGATTATCATACAATTCCTGCATTACGTCATTAAGACAAGGCGAATACTCTAAATCATTTTTTATTATTTCATCGGCAAGTTGCCAGTTACAACTTTCGTCCGACGATTCATCACCGTCCAGATCGATTACAAGAGGTTCAATGTCATTTAATACAAGACCTTCACTATAATCGAGCCCGGCTTCGGTATCAGCTTCATCTCCGCTGTCCGTGCCATGGGCCGATGGTTCAGTTTCGGACTCAGCACCATATAGAAGGGAGTCAGTAAAATAATTTTCTAACCCCTTGAACGGTTGCTTATCCGCGACCACCGTCTTGACTTCCTCATTAGTGTCGACATATTTCAAACACTGATGGAGGGTGGAGGGAACTATAAGATTACCGTGGATCCATGGACGACCCAACAGCAAGTTATAGGAAGTCTCTGCATCGATCACATAGCAAGTGACTTCAGACTTCAAATCTCCGAGTTGACACTTCACCCGGATTTTTCCTAACGGTCTTGATCCGCTAGTATTGAATCCATAAATAACAGTTCCCGTTGAGGCTAACTTGCTGGCGGGAATTCCGAGGTGGTACATCAATCGGAGTGGCATGATGCTAACAGCGGAGCCCGGATCGACTTGAATCCGGTTGACCGTGCTCGAACCGATATATCCTGTGAAATATAACGGCCTATCATGCTTTGAATTCCGGACTTGCATATCTTCTTTTGTGAAAGCGATGCAAGGGAATTTGGTGGCTGCCAGATTACAATGTTGCATTGACGACTCTGGCTCCTCAGGAGTTGGTTTGATCTGAGTGAGGAATACTTCAGAATCAGCCAAGGCTTCTTGCAATGCTATCCTGGTTTCTTTCGAAAGGCGCAATAACTCGTACAGTGTGATCCTTGCTGGGATATTGGCTAACTGAGTCATTACGTCGAACCGATATGGAGCATTTGAACTTTCCGGTTTGTCTCGTCCAATTGGTTTATTGAAACGAGACTGCTTCGGAACTTGAATTTCTTTGGGTTGAGGTTCCTTTTCTTTCTGCTTAACAACTCTCTGAGGTCTCTCGGTTGCTATGGGTGGGGTCGTATCCACCCCCAGTTCTGCTAGAGTTTTACTATTAGGATTAGGAGCTTCAGGATACTGGTAATGATATTCATTTCCACCCCTCGTCGCGAAAACTTCTTGCTCTTCATCCGAGAGTGGTAAAGCTGCTATCTCCTCTTCGTTCTTCTCAGGAATCGCCGAGGCTCCGTAACAGGACTTCTCCTTTCCTTTGCCCTTCGATTTCTTCTTCGATGTGGATGCCGTCCACTGTTCGTCTTCAAGCAAATCCGGATGAACCCAAAGGATTTCGCCGTTAGGGGCTGTATGTGATACTAACCCTTTTTGGCGCTGTCCATGAGGATCATCATTGATAGTTTGCATCTTTACCTCTGGCACTGGTTCAGCTTGGAACCAGGACAAAGGAACCGACCCGAAGCTAATGGAGATCGCGTTTGCGCCCACCTTTTTCTCTTTTGGCTTCGGTGTCACAATACCAACATCAATTAAGGTTTGTATTTTATCCTTCAAGACATAACACGCCTTAGTGGGATGGTGGACCCTTCTGTGGTACGCACAGTATTTTGGGTCATTAATCTTCGTTGCTTCTTCTTGGTTTGTGACCGGTGGAAGCTTAATCTTGTTATTCTCTAGTAAGTACTTGAAGATAACTGGAACTTCATCATCTTTGAAAGAATATTCCTTCGGGAACCTGGGTTCAGAAGGTTTAAACTGCTTCTGGGGTTGCTGATTCTGATTTGGTGCCAGCTGGAATGAAGACTGCTGCGGTTGTGGCGGCTGCTGTGACGTTTGATGCGCATCGACAGCAGGTCCCGACCCCCTTCCTCTGCCTCGAGAATTGAAGTTCTGTTTCTGATTTTGATTATTATTTGGTGGCTGACCTCTCTCCAAATTCCTCCTCTTGAGAAACCGTTCAGCTTGCTCACCTCTGACCTTCAACTCCTTCCAGGTCTTAGAGGGTACAACCCCCATTATCTCCAGTACATCCAAAGACAAGTTATTGTGACATGTCTGTAGGATGAATTCTTCGGTGAGTGGATCTCTGCAATTCACCGCTTTGTTCCGGAATCGTTTGACAAATACGTCAACCGATTCTTCATTCTTCTGCTTCTCGTCCAACAACGAACCAATGGAGACTTCGGTGTCGTCGTCGAAAAAGTTGGTAAGAAACAGCTCTTCCATATCTCCCCAGCTATTGATGCTTCCGGGTTTCAGGCGTCGGTACCAATCGAAGGCGGGCCCACGTAGGGTTCCTACGAATGACCGTACCATCAGGGCTTCATTCCCTGATATCGCGCCGAGATGCGACTTGAAATAAATCAAGTGTTGAGTTGGTGAACCACTGCCATTAAAAGGAGTAAAGTTAATCAAATTAAATTTAGGGGGATAAGGAATTAGATCCCACTCCCTTGGATACGGGCACGGAATGCCCGTTTTCTTCACTTCCTGGGCCGTCATTAGAGCATTAACTTTACTCTCGAGGTCCTGCATCTTCTTATCTTCTTCCTCACTCTTCTTCAAGAGAGCTTGAGTGGTTGACTTGACCGGACCGCTCCCAGAATTGTCTTTATCAGGAGGAGGATCGTCGAAGATAGTCTCGTCTTCTTTGTCGTCGCCCTCAGCTATTTGTATAGGTTTGGCATTGCGTTTGCTGGATTCTGCCTTTTGGCTTGATTCTGGTTGACTTTGTTGAACCTGCAAATCCCGTACCTGCTGCATTGTCAACTCCATCTCCATTTTGATTTCAGCTCTGATCTCTTCGCGTTGTTTGGCCAACGCTTCTTGCAGAATTTGAGCTAACATGTCTGGTGTGATGGCGAATGATTCTCTTGCTCGCCCCACACTGGATGCGGTATCGTCTGAAGCGACCGCAGAACAAGTGTCTGACAATTCGTCTTCCGATGATAAACCTTCGTGCATTCTCTTGTAATTCGGGCGTCGGTTGGCCCTTCGTTGCAACCGCTTCATTCTTTGAGAAAGACCCCGCTCAACTCTTCCTTCTGAAGAGAAATCAGGGTCCGGGTTGACTAACTGTTGCTTTCCTCTGCCGGTCATATTAATGGTGACCTCAGGGAATTCATCTTGTCGCCTTGCAGGCTTTCTCTGGTTGAAACGTCTTATTTTGGATTTTGACGCTTCATTTGAAAGTCTTTGGAATACAGAAACTCGTTTTTGAGTTTGTGAGCAATCGCATTCCGTCAACACTGCCTTGATGAGTCTCTCGCATGCGCAATGCGATTCGTCTTCTCGGACATTCCTTTTCTTTGATTTACTGTTCCGATAGTACAGCTCATCACTGCCGTGATTTGAGCAACCTATCTTTGGTTTGGGAACCTTGTTAACATGCACAATACGATTATTTGTCGTTTCTGAGCGATCCAAGGTTAAGTTTTTAAATACACCCCCTTGCGGGAGTGGAGTCTTCACGGGTCCTAGACGAGAATGAACTGGTACTCTTTCGTTTTGGACTGGATTAGTTCTGACAGGAGGGTGTTTACGACCCCCTGTGTAGGAAACCACCAAGGGTTTGCTTGCTTGACTTGGACTTTCTTCAACTGGTTTTTTGCCTTGATGATCGACCGAGGGACCAAGGCGATCTGCCATGGTGACTTTGAACTTAGACAAATCTGGGCTAACCCAGGGCTTTACTGTTGATGCGGTAGATGGGCCCGGAACAGATGCTTGTGGCGCCTTCGGTATCCAAACTTTGCGATTCTTTGGCGGTTTTTCAGACACCACCTCCTTTTTAGTTCTTTGCGCTTGTTGCCGGAGAGCACGAGCGCGGGTAGCCTTCTCTTTTCGCCTCTGTATCCGTTCCTTCAGGGTTGAACGGGCCTTTTTGACGAGGGTCCATTCTTCCGTCGTAAGTTTTGCAGAAATATGGTTATTTTGCCGCTGAGGCAACTGAGTCATTTTCTGTTTTCTCGACTCTAGGTCCGCATAGTAGTGGACCCCGTCGGTTTGTTGCATGGCCTTAGCCAATTGTCGAGCACGGCGCTGACGTTGTCTCTGACGAGCTCTCTTCGTCAACACCGGTGAGCACTTCATTGACTCCGTAATTGGTGTAGAGCCACTTGGAGCAGAAGTGTTGCAGACGATTTCTTTAGCAACGATAGGGTGAGAATCTTCATCTGCAGCTTTCATTGTCACTGCAGACTTGAGAGTGTTCCTGGAAGAGGAAGTCCTCCTGCACTTGCGCGGGGAGGGAGATTTTGAAGACGAGGATGATAAGTACTCCTCGAATTTCGTCTGATCAAATTCATATTCGATCTCCTCGCTGACGATGATCTTTATCGGCTGCGACACGGCGGCTTCGGCAGCGAAGCCGCTGGCTCCCACTGTGGTCGCCAGTTTGTTTTCAAAATCTCATGTATGTTTGTGTCATGGGCTTCCTGTCGAACACCAAAATGTCTCGGTTGAGTCTGCATTTCCCTTGACCGTTATTTGAACGAGGACTTGGTGAGAGAATTGCCCGTGATGGGATAACGGTAATTTAACAATCAGCTTGTTGACAGGGAGAGTTTGTACATTTCAACCGAAGCACTTACACGTTAGCAAGAGTCATGAATACTTCGAGATTTGTTATGAAATATTTTGAGATGAAAAATATGGGGATGGATTTTATGGGAGCAAGAGATACACTTATGAAATTATCAGCCAGGAAGGGGACTTTGTTGGTCACGCAATTTGTATGTTGAAAGCTCATGCTACATGACAAGGAAAAGTAATATGCAGGGGAGCTCATTTGGAAAATAACATAAAAGGTCAAAGTATTGAATATTTTAATCATATACAACAGGAAAACTTATAAAGCAGGATTGTATTGATATAAACAATAATATTCGACAACGTTAAAATTTTGAAGTACCTGGTTTGTTATTTCTATGTATATGTTTGACTTTTTACCCCCAAAAACTCAAAAAAGCACTATCATATATTTGGCTAAATTTCCACATGTTATTCAGAGAAAAAATTGGTCATATCTGTTTTCGTCAAAAGTTGAACTTGTTGTCGAATTCATTATATTCTTTTTGATTACAATAAATTCACAGAAAACAGCCTTTTTATAAGACTTTTCTACACAACAAAAGAAAATTACAACTCTTGAAGAAAATAACACAATAGTTGTTTATCGACTATTGCTTTTGTGAGACTTTGCCTGTGCCGGGAACGCTTTGGTTCGGGGACCACCGAATCTCAGATCGTGAGAGGGGGGCGTATGATTCTTCCTTCGTTATCGAAGTCAGAATTGAAAACGATATCTTATCGATGTAAGATAGTCGTTCTTCTTGAAAACAAGTCTAAGCCTGAATGTCAAGGAATCGCTCCAGGAACCGAAATCTCTGCTCTGGAATGCTCTAACAAATGCTCGATCCCCGTCAGAAGTGACCCTAGGGGGGTATTTATAGCCTCAGGGGTCTGTAACTGCAAAAACACAACTCGATAACAAGTCAGTACGGCGCGACAGTGTTTTACTGTCTTGCTGGTCGAGACAGCATTTGCTGTCTCGCCCAGCGAGACAGCATTTACTGTCGCGCCCAGCGAGACAGTAAAAAGCTGTCGCGCCCAACGAATATTATTGGCAGTTTTGCTGTAACTGCCTCCCCACGTTTCAAACTCCGTTATTTTGGCAGTTATTCGCTTGATTTTCGCCCACGTTGTTTCCCACGTCTCTTGGCAGTTAATGGACACGTGTAGGGCAGTTATTGGGGTGGTTATTTGACCATTTTAATGCTGTAGACAGCAAATTTACTGTCTCGCTGGCGAGACAGTAAATACTGTCTCGCTGAACGAGACAGCAAATGCTGTCTCGACCGGCGCGACAGCAAATGCTGTCTCGACCGGCGCGACAGTAAAAGACTGTCTCGCTGGCGAGACAGCAAAAGACTGTCTCGCTGGCG
>BQKN01055999.1:0-10874 GCA_022839385.1 Asparagus kiusianus
TTCCCTTGTATTTAGAATTTTGGGTATATGTTTTACATGCTTAAAAAATGTATTGTTCTTGTACTGTATGAGTTTAGAGACGTTGGAATTTTTGTTATCGTAGAAATCAAGAATTTTATTTTAGGTTTTGAGTTGACAGAAACCCAGATTTGGGCTTCTGTCAGCTCTGCGCTCGACCGCAGCGGTCGACCACTGGGCGCGCTGAAGGGCTGCAGTTGACCGCGACGCTCTGGCGGTCGACCGCCAAGCCGTTACGGTCGACCGTGACGCTCTGGCGGTCGACCGCAATGTCGTAGCGGTCGACCGCCAGGCGCGTATCACAGCGCGGTCGACCGCCGTACAGTCTGTTGTTAAATCCTTGTTCTGTATATTTTACTCATGTTCGAGAGTTTGCCTGGATTTTCTGACTCTGGTTTTTAGTCTTACTATCTATCCATGCACGATAGATGACCGGAGGGTACAAATTGGGGATTTACATACTGATTTGAGTGTGGGTGGATATAAGTAGATTTCACTATATATCTCAGTGACATTTTTCACATTTGCACAGTCCTCGTGTTGGACTATAATCCATAGAAGTCCTCGTGTTGGACTATAATCCATAGAAGTCCTCGTGTTGGACTATAATCCATTTCAGTCCTCGTGTTGGACATTTGCCACTTATTCCATGAGTTTGGAGACTACAGTATATAGTTCCTGTTTCGGACATAGTTCTTAACCCTGCATATGACTTTCTCACGGAAGCCCAGGACATGACACTTATGTAGATTTTTGACATGACATTCACGTAAGCTATAACATGACGTTCATGTAAGCTATGACATGGCACTGCACTTATGTTCTGAGATTAGTTGTATTTCTTTTATTTTTGTTATTGTACTAGAACTTCGGGTTTGGTGGTTAGGGGTTTACAATTTGAGATACAAGGTCTATACATGAGGGTTTCCTTGTTTGTATTATTTCGCTCGACGTACCTATTCTCGTGTTGTAAATTTCTAAATACTAAAATCCTCTTTAGTAAGATCAATGATTTAATATCTATTAAGTATTATCTGTATTTTCTTATACAACGAGCCATGTTCCCTTGGGGTTGATTGTGATGTTCTCGCTAGCGCTTTGATGCTCGTTGTCCCTCCCCATTTCAGGTTACGGGCCAGGAGCCCGGAGAGTCGCAGGTTGATGGCGACACACTGTAGTGTTCAGCTGTTTAGTTATGCTTGTGTTGGAGCTCCACTATAGATTTTGTTAGACATTTGAGAGTATTGTTCTAGGAGTTGTAAAGGCTGTGTGCCTTATTTCCTTCTTGTCAGATATTTGTATTCGAGACATTATTTCGATTATTATCATTTCATCAGTCTTTCTTGTATTACCTTTTACTTGTTTTTTGTACCTACACCTGTTGTTGACTCTACTAGATAGATGTTAATTATGATAGTGAAACACGTTGTTGCACGGTTTGGTGCATGGCAGGTTTGACGTTCTTGGTTTTACCTTGGACTGTATCCTTGTGTGAAACCAGGGGCGTCACAGTTGGTATCAGAGCTCTAGTTCCAGAATCCCTAGGATTATCCTGTGTCGAGTCGTGGAGCTAGGTTAGAGTTTCTTAAGATTCATGTATAGAGTCCGCTAAGGATTTCCTAGTATGAGTGAGGACGATATATGCGTATATCTTGAAATTTTGAAAAAAAAAAATTTATGACAACTAATTCTTTTTGCTTAAAGTATATGCGTGAATACTACGAGATGTGAAAATCATATTGTAATGTACTATGTATGAATAGAATATACGTCTACTTTGACTCATGAACTTTATTTTTTTTTCTTATGATCAGAGAGATAGATGGCAGGACGTGGTAGACCTCGTACCGGGAGAGCTAGCCAGGCAAAGTCACAGCAGACTCCATCAGAGCAGCAGCCAGCTCAATCCGAGCCTCAGCGGGCTGCACTAGAGCCACAGTAGGCTCCTCAGTATTTGGTGGACATCATGGCTCCTATTATTGCCCGGATGATAGCCATTGAGGAGTTGGTGACGACTAATATAACACCACGGACATCACCACCACCGGTAGCTCAGCAGCAGGGGATACCTGCCGTTCCTATCAGAGAGAGATCCCTAGAGATCACGACTGCAGCCATTCCTCCAGCAGTCCCATATAGAGCTACAGAGCAGGAGGCTTGGCTTCGTATGGTGGAGAGGTACCAGAAGATGAGGGCACCAGAGTTCCAGGGGTCACCAGACCCTCTTACAGCCCATAAGTGGAAGGAGGATGTGAGCAACATACTTGACATACTCAGTGTAGATTCAGTTCAGAAGTAGAGGTTGCCATCCTACAGTCTGAAGGGAGATGCCGGGAGATGGTACCGACTTCAGTTTACCCCAGAGCAGAGGATGACCCTCACTTGGGAGGACTTCATATACTTCTTTGATGGACAGTACATTTCTTCTGCAGCACGGACTGGGAAGGAGCTTGAGTTGTCCCGTTTGACTTAGGGGGACATGTCAGTTGCAGATTTTGAGAGCAGGTTCATGGAGTTGCTACACTTCATGGGTATGTGGCAGACAGGAGAGCGTCAAGCTCAGATGTTCTTGGTAGGGCTTCGCCCTAATCTCCGTCGATACCTCGTGTCGAGGAGGTTTTATTCAGTTAGGGAGGTAGCTGAGGCTGCCACTTCTCAGGAGATTGAGACTACTATGTTCCAGAAGGATAAGGAAGGGAAGGCCAAGACAGGACAGAGTGGGGATAAGAGCAAGAACAAGAGACCCTTTTCTGGACATCAGCAGCAGCATCAGGGCCCTTATAAAAGGGGACCCCAACAGGATCAGAGAGCGCATCAGCAGCGCAAGTTCCAGGGATCTTGTTTTAACTGTCATAAGGTCGGGCATAAGGCATCAGAGTGTCGTAGCGCACCAGCAGGAGCCCAGCAGGGTAAGGGTCCGAACCAGCAGTAGTAGCAGTGCCAGCAGGGCAGAGGTCAGGGCCAGCAGAACAGGCTTGAGGCACCGCCAGTAGCTCAGAGGACTGAGGGGCAGATTCGAGCAGTTCAGGAGGTTCCTCAGGGGCAGATTGTCCCATATTCTCCATCTCTAGTAGCAGAGCAGTCTCAGGCACATGCAAGGTATATGCAGTATTTCCCCGTGATCATGGAGCCAGCGGAGCCGTAGTGGAAGGTACGTTCTTTGTGAATTCCTTTCCCACCCGAATTCTTTTCGATTCGGGAGCTTCGTATTCTTTCATCTTGCATGCATTTATGGATAGACTCCAGCTCATGGCTCAGCCTCTAGACACCCCTTTATCAGTTTCCACCCCTTTAGGTGAGGTATCGCTTCTGGAGAGCGTTTGTAGGAGGTGTACCGTCAGTTTGGACGAGTCAGAGTTCATAGTTGATTTGATAGTGTTGCATATGTCCGAGTTCGATGTCATCCTTGGTATGGATTGGTTGTCTTCCTACCATATTAGTATTGACTGCTTTGTGAAGACAGTCAAGTTGCAAGCGTCCGACGGGTCCGAGATGATTGTAGCCACCTCTCAGGGCAACCGATTTGCGGAGTCATTTCTGGCGTACATCGAGGAGGTGATGCGACGGGATCAGGGTGCTGAGTTATTAGAGACTAGAGTTGTCTCGGAGTATCAGGATGTCTTTCAGGACATACCTGGATTGCCTCCAGTAAGAGTGGTAGAGTTCTGTATTGAGTTGTAGCCAGGCACAGCCCCGATATCCCGCGCACCTTATCGCATGGCACCAGCTGAGATGAGGGAGCTTCAGACCCAGTTGGACGAGTTGCTAGATCAGGGTTTTATTCGCTGGAGTCATTCTCCGTAAGGCGCACCGGTCCTCTTCGTGAAGAAGAAGGATGGTAGTATGAGGCTATGCATAGATTATAGAGAGTTGAACAAGGTCACGATCCGGAATAGGTACCCACTACCTAGGATTGATGACTTGTTTGACCAGTTGCAGGGAGCGTAGTATTTTTCAAACATTGATCTTCATTCTATCTATCATCAGCTGCGGGTTCGGGAGATGGATATTCCCAAGACCGCTTTTCTTACTCGATATGGGTCCTTCGAGTTCTTGGTCATGCCATTTGGATTGACCAATGCACCCGCGGTATTCATGGATTTGATGAACCGGGTTTTTCGTCCCTTCTTAGATCAGTTTGTGATCGTTTTCATCGATGATATACTCATTTACTCGAGATCAGAGGCAGAACACGAGGAGCATCTACGAGTAGCTTTGAAGACTCTGCAGGATCACCAGTTGTATGCTAAGTTCAGCAAGTATGAGTTTTGGCTTTCAGAAGTTAGATTTCTTGGACATGTTATCAGTCGAGAGGGTATAGCAGTGGATCCAGCTAAGGTCGCAGCAGTTCTTGATTGGGAGCCACCGAAGACGGTGACAGAGATTCGCAGCTTTTTAGGTTTGGCTGGTTATTACAGGAAGTTCATTCAGGACTTCTCGAAGATTTCGACGCCGATTACATGCCTTACGAAGAAGGGTGTACAGTTCATATGGAGCATGGAGTGCCAGAAGGTCTTTGATATTTTGAAGGCTAAGTTGACTACAGTGCCGGTTCTGACTATTCCGAGCAGCGACAGGACATTCGTTGTGTATACGGATGCATCATTGGCAGGCTTGGGAGGCATATTGATGCAGACTCAGAGGGTAGTAGCTTATATCTCACGCCAGTTAAGGGGGCATGAGCAGAACTATCCCACTCATGACTTGGAGTTAGCAGCGGTGGTATTTGCACTGAAGTCATGGAGGCACTATCTATATGGAGTGCAATTTGAGTTGTTCACAGACCACCAGAGTCTGAAGTACATCTTTTCCCAGAAGGAACTCAACCAGAGACAGAGGAGATGGGTTGAGTTTATTGAGGACTACGAGTTCGCGATCCAGTATCATCCGGGGAAGGCGAACGTCGTAGCAGATGCCTTAAGCAGGAAGAGTCGACATCAGGTTTCGGCTTTGAGGTGTTCGCTGCATCGGGATCTTATCACTCTTAGCCAGCTTGACTTCAGACCTGAGGTTGGTGGTACCAGCGCATTCTTGGGAGCTATGTCAGTGTAGCCATCTTGGAGTGACAGGGTTGTCAGAGCTCAGTTAGAAGACTCTTGGATTCAAATCCGTAAGGAGGAGATCTCCAAAGAGCCTAAGACAGACTGGACCATTAGAGCAGATGGAGGATTACGGATGAAGGGTAGACTGGTTATGCCAACCAGTGTAGGGCTGAAGAGGGAGTTATTTGATGAGGCACACCGTACTCGGTACACAGTACATCCAGGGACTACCAAGATGTACAAAGACCTAAAGAGACGTTTCTGGTGGAGTGGTATGCATAGAGAGATTTTAGACTATGTGGCTAGATGTTTTACCTATCAGCAGGTGAAGGCAGAGCATCAGAGACTGGCAGGGACACTTTAGCCTTTGCCTATTCCGGAGTGGAAGTGGGCGGATATTTCTATGGACTTTATAGTGGGGTTACCGAAGTCGAAGAAGGGGAATGATTCTGTTTGGGTGATAGTGGACCGATTGACGAAGTCAGCACATTTTATTCCGGTGAGGACCACTTATACAGCCGAGGCTTATGCGAGGATCTTCATTCGGGAGATAGTTCGACTTCACGGAGTTCCGGACACGATCGTGTCGGATCGATGATCGGTTTTCACTTTACATTTTTGGAGGAGTTTTCAGGACTCGTTTGGCAGCAGGCTATCTTATAGCAGTGTATTTCACCCCCAGACGGATGGTCAGACGGAGAGGGTAAATCAGGTGTTGGAGGACATGTTGCGGGCATGTGTCATTGACTTCCAAGGTAGCTGGGAGGATCATATTCCATTGGTAGGATTCACGTATAACAACAGTTATCAAGCGACAATCGGTATAGCTCCATATGAGGCATTGTACGGGAGGCCCTGTAGATCGCCGATATGTTGGGCAGAGCCAGAGGACAGCTTGATGCTTGGGCCAGAGCTAGTGAGGCAGACTACCGAGAAAATAGCATTGATCAGGGAGCGGATTCTAGCCGCTCAAAGTCGACAGAAGAGTTATGCAGATAAGAGGCGAAGACCCTTGGAGTTTCAGGTGGGAGACTCAGTCATGCTGAAGGTATCGCCTATGAAAGGCATACAGCGATTTGGGCGACGGGGAAAGCTTGCACCGAGATATATTGGACCATTTCAGATTTTAGAGCGTATTGGAGCTGTGTCATACAGACTAGATCTTCCAGGATCGATGTCTAGTATACACAATGTATTTCATGTTTCTATGCTCAAGAAACACTTGCATGATGAAGAGCAGCAACGAATATTGGATGCACCAGAGATTGAGCTTCAGGAGGATTAGACTACTATTGAGATTCTGGTTTGTATACTTGCCAGGGAGGACAAGAGACTCAGGAATAAGGTGATTCCCTTAGTGAAAGTTCAGTGGAACCGAGGAGGCATTGAGGAAATTTCTTGGGAGCGCGAAGAGGACATGCGTCGCGACTACCCACACTTGGTTGAGCAGGTAAATTAATTCTTATTATGTTGTATATCTTACATTATGTTTATATCTTTGGTTATGTTTACATTTAACGCTAGAATGAAGATATTTTCGCTTAATTTTTAACCTTTTGGAACACATGGTGTATGTATGGGGGATTCCTTGTTTGGATTTTTCGCCCGATGTACTAGTTCCACTAGATTAGGATTTGAGCGAGAATATTATCATTTTAGATCGTTAAGTATAAATATCTCTATATGTTATCTAGTAATTCATATTTCTAGATTCGTATAATTTCCGAATTTCGAGTACGAAATTCTTTTAAGGGGGGAAGAATGTAAAACCCCGCAATCTTTTTATAATGAAATGTGTGAATTAATAGTAATAAATATTTCTTTTGTGATAAATAATCATATATATATAGGATGTATATGTTTATCAGTGTTTGGGAACCCAACAGGTGGTTATATGTGAGAGAAATCGATAGATAGTCCAGCAGGCAACAGGATTTGATTTTCCTGTTGTGCGGTCGACCGCAACGGTCGACCGACCGCGGCGGTCGACCACGGCGGTCAATCGCGCAACGATCAGAGACTTTTTCTGGGTTTGGGTTGTAGCGGGTTGTTTGGGTCTTAGCGGGTTTCGGGTCGGGTTATGGGACTAGCACATATACTAATCAACCAAAAAGTGCCTCTCTTCACCTGAGATCCAAAACCCTAGCCCTCCTTTCTTTTTCTTCTCTAAACCCTAGCTGGATCTGGCGATTTTGGGAAGTTCGAAGGATTTTCAGTGGGATTTCGCTAGTCAGATCGAAGGAGGATCATCTTCAGGGCATTTGTCAGCACCTGAGGCGAGTATCATCTCGCCCAATCCCTCACCCATATTTTCTATGATTTTCTTTTGTTTTTTTATGAGTTTTGATAAGCCCAAAAGGTATTTTCTTATAAAATTGAGTTCTCTATGATATGGAGTACAAGAATCAAGGGTTTTAGTTTATAAAAGTTCACAAATCTTCTGTTATCAAAACGTTTTTAACATGTTTCCCTTGTATTTAGAATTTTGGGTATATGTTTTACATGCTTAAAAAATGCATTGTTCTTCTACTGTATGAGTTTAGAGACATTGGAATTTTTGTTTTCGTAGAAATCAAGAATTTTATTTCAGGTTTTGAGTTGACAGAAACCTAGATTTGGGCTTCTGTCAGCTCTGCGGTCGACCGCAGCAGTCGACCGCTGGGCGTGCTGAAGGGCTGCGGTCGACGGCGACGCTCTGGCGGTCGACCGCAATGACGTAGCGGTCGACCGCCAGGCGCGTATCAGAGCGCAGTCGACCGGTGTAGTCGACCGCCGCACAGTCTGTTGTTAAATCATTGTTCTGTGTATTTTACTCATGTTCGAGAGTTTGCCTGGATTTTCTGACTCTGGTTTTTAGTCTTACTATCTATCCATGCACGATAGATGACCGGAGGGTACAAATTGGGGATTTACATACTGATTTGAGTGTGGGTGGATATAAGTAGATTTCACTATATATCTCAGTGATATTTTTCACATTTGCACAATCCTCATGTTGGACTATAATCCATAGAAGTCCTCGTGTTGGACTATAATCCATTTCAGTCCTCGTGTTGGACATTTGCCACTTATTCCATGAGTTTGGAGACTACAGTATATAGTTCCTGTTTCGGACATAGTTCTTAACCCTGCATATGACTTTCTCACGGAAGCCCAGGACATGACACTTATGTAGATTTTTGACATGACATTCACGTAAGCTATAACATGACGTTCATGTAAGCTATGACATGGCACTGCACTTATGTTCTGAGATTAGTTGTATTTCTTTTATTTTTGTTATTGTACTAGAACTTCAGGTTTGGTGGTTAGGGGTTTACAATTTGAGATACAAGGTATATACATGAGGGTTTCCTTGTTTGGATTATTTCGCTCGACGTACCTATTCTCGTGTTGTAAATTTTTAAATACTAAAATCCTCTTTAGTAAGATCAATGATTTTATATCCATTAAGTATTATCTGTATTTTCTTATACAACGAGCCATGTTCCCTTGGGGTTGGTTGTGATGTTCTTGCTAGCGCTTTGACGCTCGTTGTCCCTCCCCATTTCAGGTAACGAGCCAGGAGCCCGGAGAGTCGCAGGTTGATGGCGACACACTGTAGTGTTCAGCTATTTAGTTATGCTTGTGTTGGAGCTCCACTATAGATTTTGTTAGACATTTGAGAGTATTGTTCTAGGAGTTGTAAAGGCTGTGTGCCTTATTTCCTTCTTGTCAGATATTTGTATTCGAGACATTATTTCGATTATTATCATTTCATCAGTCTTTCTTATATTACCTTTTACTTGCTTTTTGTACCTATACCTGTTGTTGACTCTACTAGATAGATGTTAATTGTGATGGTGAAACACGTTATTGCACGGTGTGGTGTATGGCAGGTTTGACATTCTTGGTTTCACCTTGGACTGCAGCCTTGTGTGAACCCAGGGGCGTCACAGGATCCTCATACTTCTGACGCGCTCCAAGATAGTGCGATTCATATGCTCCACCACTCCGTTGTGCTGAGGTGTGCCTGTGATGGTCTTCAGTCTTCTAATCCCGTGGGACGAGCAGAAGTTCTTGAACTCCTGGCTGCAATACTCGCCTCTATTATCAGATTTTAGGCACTTCAGCTTATTGCCTGTTTCGTTCTCCACACAGGCAAGCCACTTCTTGAAGATGATGAAAACATCTAACTTGTGCTTCAAGAAGAACACCCACAATTTTCTAGTAGCATCATCAATAAAAGTGACAAAGTAAAGAGAGTTTCCAACAGATGGGACTTGCGCAGGTCCCCACACGTCGGTGTGCAAAAACTCTAATTTCTGTAGTTTTGGAGCCGGTCCGGTCTTGTTGAAGCTCACCTTCTTTTGTTTGCCTAGGATGCAGTCCTCACAGAAAGTCAGATCAATCTTGTTCAGACCCGGAAGCCTCTCTCCCACGGCCATAATCTGCATCCCCTTCTTGCTCATGTGGCCAAGTCGCCGATGCCAAGTCATGCAGTTGACGGATGATGATGATGATGCTTGTCCTGCGGCAAGCAAGTGGTCGATCTTCCCGTTGGTGATGTAGAGAGACCCCTCACGTTTGTCGTGTGCTACCACCAGGGCACCCTTGGACACCTTCCAACTTCTCTGCTCAAAGGATACTCTGTAACCGGAGTCAGTCAGTTGCCCGACTGATATAAGATTTTGCCTGAGATCCGGTACATGCCGAACGTCGTTCAGCGTCAAGGTGGTCCCACCTTCCATCTTGAGGGTATAATTTCCCTTCCCGGAAACCTTGCAAGGTTGATCGTCGCCAAGATAGACTGTCCCTAAGTCCTTCTTCACGAACGATGAAAGCAGCTTTTGTTGTGAGGTTGCATGGAAAGATGCGCCAGAGTCGATGACCCACGCATCGCTTTTGTCTTCTAGGGATAGAAGAAGCGCATCTGAATCCGTCTCGTACATGAGATTGGCTGCACCATCAGCCCGATCGTCCCCTACTGATGCTGGAACAGAAACTCTGCAGTCCCGTGCAAAGTGATCCTTCTTTCCGCATCTGAAGCACTTTCCTTCACCGTAACCATTCGGGTTTGGCCCTTTAGACTTCCCTTTGGATTTTGATTGGCCTCGTTGTCCCTTACCCTTCTTCTGCACACGCCCTCGTGCCTCAACATGCAGAGCACTCCTACTGCTAGAGGCCTCAGCTCCTGAGACTTTGCGGCGAGATTCTTCATTCAGAATTGCCCCAATCACCATGTCGAGCTTCATCTTATCATTGCCATTAGCGTTGCTCACCGCCATCACTATATTCTTCCATAAATCTGGTGACAAGAAAGTAACAGAAGAGCTTGGATCTCATTGTCGAACTTGAGATCTACTGCAGCAAGCTGTTGTACAACAGCCTGAAATTCGTTCAAGAAGTCCGCCACGCGTGCTCCTTGCTGCATCTTCAGATTGAATAGCTAGGTACACCTTATTTGAAGCATATAGCTTCTCATATAGCGCCTCCAAGGCCTCCATCAACTCTTTGGTGGTGGTCGCATGCGAGACGTTGTAAGTCACATGCTGGTGAAGGTTGAGCCTGATGGTAGCAAGTGCTTTACGATCGAGCACCTTTCACTTATCGTCATCCATTTTCTCAAGTTTCCCCACCTCTCGTTGGAGGGGTAGGAAGAGATCTGATAATCACATTTTATTATAATTTTATACCCTCATTATCTATTTTATATGAATAAATATACCACTAATAATTGTTTTTATCTTTTAATTGCAGGTTAATAAAGAATAAATCCCAAAAATCTCATCTCTCAACAAAGGCCCTTGAGTAAATGAAGAAATAAGAGAAATT
>BQKN01056000.1:0-29493 GCA_022839385.1 Asparagus kiusianus
GTCAAATTGTCAGGCTAACCACGAATTTCAGAGGAGAATCACCAGATTTTGGCGAACACTTTCATAAAGAAACCCCTTCGAAAGGTTTGTGATTCTTTCTCCTTCTTTCCTCCGGATTAAACTTGGTTTTAATCTCGAGAAGAGCCACAATCTCGCTTGGTCGTGATTGTCGCTTCCGCAATTGTTTCCTTCGTGAAACAAGAGCGTAATTAATTGTCTATCGGGTTTGATTTGCGGCGGTCCACGGACTAACGCGTCCCTGGCACAGGCAAAGATCCCACGCAAAGCAGCGGGAGATAAACTACTGCTGTGTTTTGTTTGATAAAGTTGTAATCTTTATTTTTTATTGTAAGAAGATCTTATAAAAAGATCAACTTTTCTTTCAGTTTGAACTTGTAATCGATAAACGGTGTGACAGGTTCGAAAGCAATGGAAAAGACAACTTTTGACACAAACGAACTGGCGACCACAGTGGGAGCCGACAGCTTTTCTGCAAAAGTTGTAGTGTCGCAACCAAAGATCATCATCCCGATCAATGAGGAGGTCGAGTATGAGTTCGACCAGGCAAAGTATGAGGAATACTTATCCTCCTCTTCCCGCTCATCTTCCCCTCGCAAGAATAGGAGAAACTCCACGAGGAAAGATCGAGGACACTTTGATCTGAAGGTTCAAAACCAAGAACCTCATCCCGTAGCGGCTCAAGGCACACCTTGCGAAGTTGAAGCTGCTACCGGAGGCGAGCCGACCTTATCCAAGAGGGCGTGTCAAAGAAGGCATCAACGCCTCGCACGCCAATTGGCTAAAGCCTCCGAGCCAGTTGATGGAATCCGCTATGAAGTGGATCTGAAGTCTAGAAGACGTCAACCGCCACGGCAGCAAGCTGGCAACTGGTCCAAACCAACGGCGAATGAATGGATCCCCGTTAAGAGGACACGTTCGACTCTTGAAGAACAGATCAAGAAGCGCCACGCTTTACTTACGCACGTAAGAATTCTGGTGCAAGAAGCCAGAAAGCTACAAACAGATGGTCCAGACGACAAACTGACGAAACCACGTCAAATTTGGAGGCCAAAATCCAAAACAAGGCCCGAAAGAACCAAGTCCTCGGCTGCTGGCTCGGCCAGGACCGAGTCACTAACTACTGGCTCGGCCAAGGCCGAGTCACCGAACCCTGGCTCGGCCAAGGCCGAGCCACCAAATGCTGGCTCGGCCAAGCCCGAGCCACCAAACACTGGCTCGGCCAAGGCCTAGCCACCATTTGCTGGCCCACGTCACTTCCGAGCCAGCTGTGACCTGTTTGTAGAAAATTCATCTCCCGCGATCGTTTTCGGGTCTCCAACAGCCCCTGTTCCTGTTCCGATCACTTCCTCACCTTCAATGGAACCCTGTGGCAGTGTGGACCTGTCCCGATTCAAAGTAAGCATTACGGATCGTCTTGGTCCTTTGCATAAAGATGAACCCAGTATGGTTCGTCGGACTGGGGGTCGTACGCGACTCCCCAGTAAGTCAAAGATCTCTCTTACAGAGAAGGCACCAGTAACCACCCGACTCGGATTGCGGGTAGAAGTCCAAGAGCCTGTTGGGTCCTCACGCGCACGAAGGCGTGGTTTCAAGCGAGCGACTCTTGAAAATAACGACAAGGCATTATATCCTCAAAGAGAGCCTTATTCGTCAGGAGACGACGATGCTAAATTGGGAAAATCATGCCAACACAAGATAAGGTGCTCTGATAATCATATCGATGAGTTATACTATCAGACTGGGGGTATGAATAGATCTCGGAAGAGAAATATCCGGGAAACGGATTCTCCTTGTCCATGTACTAAACTTATTAAGGCGGTACTGTCGGAATGTAACTGTTCCAAGACCCTCTCACAAAGGATTTTGGTGTTTGAAAGACTTTCTACAGAAACGGTGAGACACAAACCAAGATGTTTCCGTAAAAGAAAACCGGCCGTTCAAGAACGTGAACTTTCAGAATTCACGATTAACATGGTAGAAAAAGGAAAATCCACGCGACGCTACAGTCCTGAATCTTTTCCGCAAATATCCCAACGATTGACTCGGTTGCGAACCGGGGCTATTAGGCCCAGAGATTACAACAGAATTCAAAGAGGGCAGCCCTCAGACAATGAGGCATCGGATGCTAACTCTGCGATCGCTTCGGATGCCACTGTGTCCAGTACGGGACAGACTCGAGAGTCATTCATGTTCACCACTGAACAGATGGCTCAACTTCTTCAAGAAGCTTTGGCAAAGCAGAAAGAAGATTTTAAAATTGAAATGGAGATGGCTGTACAACGCGTTAAAGATTTACATGCACAACAGCTCCAGCAGTTGACAAGCCAACGTGGTGAATCTAGTCGTCGCCCGATTACTAATCAAATAGATAGCGACTCAGAAGTGGAGGAAAATATCAATGCTAACGACCCTCCCGTTGACCAGAACGCTAGGGATGGTCCTATTAAAAATAACAACACTGGGGGTGGCACCAATGTCCATCCTCAAAATCGCCAAAAGAGAGAGGTAGGCGAAGACCTTAAGATGAAAGACTTGGAAAGCAAAATCAATGCTTTGATGTCTGCCCAAGAAGTAAAAAAGACTGGTATTCCGTGTCCCTACCCGAGAGAGTGGGACTCCAGTCCATACCCACCAAAGTTCAGTTTGATTAACTTCACGCCGTTCGATGGGAGGGGCTCCCCTACCCAACACTTGATTTATTTTAAGTCCCACCTGGGAATCATTTCGGGCAATGAACCTCTGATGGTACGATCGTTCGTAGGAACCCTTCGCGCAGCTGCGTTTGATTGGTACCGCCGGCTTAAACTAGGAAGTATCAACACATGGGACGATATGGAAAGCATGTTTCTCGCTAACTTCTTCGATGATGACACGAAAGTATCGATCAGAACGCTCTTTGAAGAGAAGCGGAAAAATGGAGAGCTCGTGGAGAACTTTGTTAAGCGCTTTAGAAACAAGGCAATGAACTGTTGAGATCCGGTCACGGAGGAATTCATCCTCCAAACGTGCCATAATAACCTTTCCATAGATGTATTAGAAGCTATGGGCACCGCACCATCCAAGACATAGAAGGAATTAAAGGTACGAGGAGAGCAGGCTGAGCGCTTCCTCAAAAGGAAGAAAGTTGAAAGGGGACAACCGACAGATAATACCCAAAAACAAAACTTTACCCCCCGTGGTAAAGGGAAAGGACCGGCGAATGCGGTAGACACAAATCAGACATTTGAATTACAACCCCAACAGTAGCCGCAGCCGCAGCAACAAGCGCCAAAGCAACAAACGCCTCAATGGCAACAACGACCTCCGAGGCAACAGAAAACTTCTGAGCCAAAATTCCCGAAGGAATACTCCTTCAAGGAAGATGAGGTCCCTGGTATCTTCAAGTATTTGATGGAAAATAACAAAATTAAGCTGCCTCCGATCACTGATCATGAAGGAGCTAAGAAAATTACGGATCCGCGATATTGCGCATTTCACAGAACAGTCCATCATCCTACGAAGACGTGCTACGCTCTTAAGGACAAGATTCAGGCCTTAATCGATGTGGGAATTATCACTCCAAAGTAGCCTAAAGAAAAGAAGGTGGGCGCGAACGCTGTTTCTGTTAGGTTTGGTTCTGTCCCTTTGGCGTGGTTTCAACCAGAGCCCGTATATAAAGTGCAAATGAAGAATGTCAACGATGATCCTTATGGACAACATCAAAAAGGGCTCGTACAACACATAACACCTAGTGGCGAAATTCTTTGGGTCCATCCGGACTTGTTAAGAGACGATCAATGGGTAGGATCCTCATCTAAGAAAAAGTACAGGGGTAAAGGCAAAACCTGTTGTCCCACCACAGCAATTCCCGAAAAAGATGATGAAGGCATCCCCACCTTATCACTCCCGGAAGATAAACAAGAGGCTTTTGCCACTAGGGTTGGGAATGAATATCATTATAAATACCCCGAAACTTCTGACACAAGTGCCAAGACATTAACCGAACTGGGGGTGGTTACAACTCTCCCTGCGCCAGTTGAAAAAGCTCAACAGAAGTCAGCTAATAAGCAAAAAGAGAAAGAGCCTCAACCTCAGGAGGCTCAGAACCCGAAGCAGTCTCGATTCAATCGTCCGATAGGGAGAGATAAACTGGGAAGTGCAAACACTCCCTACCGCTTTGATGTCATGGCTCAGCTAGCTAACATCCCAGTAAGAATAACTTTGTATGAACTGTTGCGCCTCTCCAAGGATACTAGAGAGGCATTACGAGAAGCTTTAGCCGATTCTGACGCATTCCTCGCTCAAGTCAAGCCGGTCTGCGAAGAAACGGGATCACCAGCTCAGCTTTGTAACTTATCGGCCAAACAATTTCCCCATATCACGTTCACTAAGGATGACATGCAAGTGAGGAATTCAAAGCATGATAGGCCTTTATACTTCACCGGATATATTGGCTCCAGCGTAGTTAACCGGGTCCAAGTCGACCCGGGTTCCGCTGTTAGCATCATGCCACTCCGATTGATGCACAATCTCGGAATTCCAGCAAGCAATCTGGCTTCCACAGGTACCGTTATATACGGGTTCAATACCAGTGGATCCAGACCTCTGGGTAAAATCCGGATAAAATATCAACTTGGGGATCTAAAATCCGAAGTTACGTGCTACGTAATCGATGCGGAGACCTCCTATAATTTACTATTGGGTCGACCATGGATCCATGGTAATCTTACAGTTCCCTCTACCCTTCATCAGTGTCTAAAATACGTAGATGCCAATAATGAAGTTAAGACGGTGGTCGCAGATAAGCAACCATTTAAAGGATTGGAAAATTACTTTACTGATTCCCTCCTTTACGGTGCTGAATCTGATACTGAATCATCGGCTCAAGGCACAGATAGTGGGGGAGAAGCTGACACAGAAGCAGGATTTGATTATAATGGTGGTTTTGTACTAAATGACATTGTATCCTTTGTAATTGGTCTTGACGATGGCGAATCATTAGATAGTAGTTGTAATTGGCAACTTGCCGAGGAAGTAATAAATAACGATTTAGAGTATTTACCATGTTTGGCTAATGTAATGCAGGGGTTGTACAATAATCCCGATGTACATATGCCGCTTCAGTCATCTTGCTTCACGAAAAAATGCTTCCAAGACTCGTTAGGAACAACCTTTGTCATTCCCGCTAAAACAGGGGGTGAAAAAGAGTTAGTGTTCGGCAAAGGGGAAATGTCCCCGCCATCATATCTCTCTCCAAGTGAAGACAAATATGAAGAGAGATCTGGCCTTCATTCATCCAGATATAGTCATCAAGCGCGTGATTACATGGAAACATGGAAAAATGGGGATATAATTTTACGCTTGAAGAGGGTCTTTGTTTTGGTCGAGGCCCACGAGTTCCACCTCGTATGGCCTATGTACCAGAAGGAAAGTCTTATAACTATTATAGCTATAAACGGGGTCTGGGTTTTGCTTCTGATGACGATTGTTGTTGGCAAATCGTAGACCATTTAACAAATCAAGATGGATACTCATCCGACTCTTCTAGTTGGGATTCAGATGTCAGCCTAGGGGAGATGCTCAAAGGCCTGATGTCGAATATGACCACAGTCGATCCTTCCACGACTCAAGAAGATGATCAACTACCGGCTTGGGAGGATCCCTGGATTCATCATCTAAATATACAGTATGGAGATCGATTCGAGCAAAGAGAACCTCCTACCGAAGATAAGGTAGTCCAAATAAATATGGGTGATGAGACGAATCCAAAGCCAATATTTATAAGTGATAGTCTTCCACCAGATGAAAAAGAGGAGTTAACTTCCCTCATCAGAGAATTCATAGATGTTTTTGCCTGGAATTATGAAGATATGCCGGGGCTTGATCCGAACGTAGTAGCCCACCGTCTTAACATCAAACCGGATGCAAAACCTGTCAAACAATAGCAAAGACGGTTTCGCCCACAAATCATAGAAGCGATTGAAGAAGAGGTCAAAAAGTTAATCGATTCTGGTTTTATCCGGGAAGAACAACATCCGGACTGGCTTGCAAATATTGTTTCGGTCCTAAAAAAGAATGGGAAAATAAGGATATACATTGACTTCAGAGACTTGAATAATGCATGCCCGAAAGATGATTTCCCTCTCCCTATCACCGATGTTATTATCGATAACACGTGTGGGTTTGAGAGAATGTCCTTTATGGATGGGTTCTCGGGTTACAATCAAATCAAGATGTACCCGGAAGATGAGAAACATACCGCATTCAGGACACCTCTCGGAGTATTCTGCTATACAGTAATGCCTTTTGGGTTAAAGAACGCGGGTGCCACTTATCAACGGGCTATGTCTAAGATTTTTCAAGAACATCTCCGTAAAACTGTCGAATGCTATGTCGATGATTTGGTAGTGAAGAGCCGTAATAAAAACGATCATATCAAAGATCTAAGGACCATGTTCGAGCTCATGCGAACTCACCAGTTAAAGATGAATCCCACCAAGTCTTTCCTTGGAATGTCCAGTGGTAAGTTTCTGGGATTTGTTGTCACTACAACGGGTATCCGCATCGACCCTAATAAAGTAAAGGCAATTAATGAATTACAACCGCCGAGAAATCTCAAGGAGCTCAGAGGATTGCAAGGGCGTTTAGCTTATATCCGTCGGTTCATTTCGAACCTTTCAGGAAAATGTCAACCATTCTCCAAACTCACCAAGAAGGGCGTGTCATTCGTGTGGGACGACGCTTGTCAAAAGGCATTCGAGAGTATTAAAGAATATCTTTCAAAGTCTCCTGTACTCGTGGCACCGAAATCGGGCAAACCGTTTTTGATTTATATCAAGGCGATGAGCCACTCGTTAAGTGCATTACTTGCACAAGATGACGATAACGGTCATGAACAGGCAATATACTATCTAAGTCGGACCTTGGTAGGTGCCGAATCCCGATATCCCATGATCGAAAGGGAATGTCTCGCTCGGGTATTCGCAATTCAAAAGATGCGGCATTACCTGGTAGGACAGACTATTTATGTTATCTCCAAAGTTAACCCAGTCCGAGTATTCATGACACAGCCAGCTTTCATGAATTGGCATTTAGCAAAATGGGCCTTGCTCTTGTCCCAATATGACCTGCACTTTAAACAACAGAAGTCAGTAAAAGGACAGGCCATCTGTGACCTCTTGGCAGCTAATCCCACTACAGATACTGCTGAAATATATGACGATCTGCCAGATGAGACCCATGAAGTCTACGCAACTTCGTGCTAACAAGTATGGCGTTTATACTTCGATGGTGCTTCTCGAGCGACCAATGTAGCAAGTGCTCCTGGACCCTCTAAGATTTCCTCCAGAGTTGGAGTTGTCTTAGTCTCCCCAGGAAAACATGTAATGCCTCGAGCTTACTCGCTAACCAAGACGTGTTCAAACAACGTAGCCGAGTATAATGCATTGCTTATTAGACTCAGCTTCGCTAAAGAGCTGGGGGTTGAGTATCTCGAAGCCTTCGGTGATTCTCAACTAATAGTTAAACAAATTCCGGGAGAGTACGAGGTCAGAAATCAAGATCTAATACCATACCACAAGATGGCCGTCGAGATGGCAGAATTGTTCGAAGGATTCTTCATCGAATACATTCCACGCTTACAAAACACGTACGCTGATGCGCTGGCAGCATTAGCCGTGTCCCTGGCGCAGCCTCTCGAAACGGAACAATCCGTTACGGTGAGAACTCACCAACTCTTCGTGACAATTCACGATGAAGATGACAAGGAAGGGAATGTTCAAGAGGTATATTCAACTCAACTCGAGCTTGAACCCCGAGATTGGCGTTTCCCTATCATCGATTATGTCTTGCATGGAATTTTACCAGAAGATGTGAAAGAGAGGGATTCAATCCGACGAAGAGCAGCGAGATTCTACTATAACATGGAGAGTCGAACGCTGTATCACAGGGGATATGATGGTTTGCTACTACTTTGTTTATCAATTAAAGAAGCGAAGGAAGTCCTCAAGGAAGCACACGAAGGGGTCTGTGGCGCACACCAACCCGGTCCCAAACTTTATGATCGCATCAGAAGAATGGGATATTTCTGACCTTATATAATGAGTGACGCAGTCGCGTATGCCCGAAGATGTCATGAGTGTCAGATACACGCGAATTATATGCACCAACCGCCAGAGTATTTACATCCTTCGGTCACATCATGGCCATTTGAGACTTGGGGAATGGACATTGTCGGTCCTATAAATCCCCCGTCGGTCAAAGGTGACCGATTCATCTTAGCAATTACTGACTACTTCTCCAAATGGGCTGAAGCGGTCCCACTCAGAGAAGTTAAGACAAGCAACGTCATCGCATTCATCAAACACCATATTATATACCGGCATGGTGTACCAAGACGAATCATACATGACAACGGTCCTCAGTTTGTCAGCAATGCCTTTATCAGGTTTTGCGAGAAGTTCAAAATTCAAGACATCTCCTCAACGGCTTACAATCCCACAGCGAATGGATTGGCTGAAGCTTTCAATAAGACCATCATCAAACTATTGTCAAAACTTGTAAAGACCAATAAACGAGATTGGGATGACAAGCTCGACGGGCTCCATGGGCTTACCGTACCATGGTGCGTACACCAACGGGAGTGACCCCGTATTCTTTGGTGTACGGATACGAAGCCGTCCTTCCGTTGGAAATACAAATTCCCTCTCTTCGAATCGCTCTCGCAACCCAGATGACGACCGAAGAGCAGCATCAGAAACGCCTCGAAGAACTCGAGATGCTTGACGAAAAACGCTTAGAAGCTCAACAGCATATTGAGTTCTACCAAGCCAGAATTTCTCGAGCTTTCGACAAGAAGGTTCGACACCGGAGTTTTAAAGAAGGAGATTTGGTATTAACTGAAAGACGGCCTATGATCCTTAACTCCAATAAGAAAGGTAAGTTTGAACCCAAATAGGAGGGACCATTCGTAGTAGAGACAGTCTACTCAAGTGGCGCATATCGCCTGGTTACCAAGGATGGCGACCGGCTTATGATGCCGATAAATGGCAAGTTTCTGAAGAAGTACTACCCTTAGTATGCTCAGAATAGATTTTTTTAAACGGGAAGTTCCTGGAGAATACCACATATGATATTCTTAAGGATAACCCGAAGCCAACCAGCTGTTCTCTAAATGATTCAAATCTGGTCATTGAGAACCCCTGCTGTAATCTTCTAAACTCTCTCTTGTTGAGATGAGATTCGATTACTCTTTAGAATCAATCTTTCCTCATAAAAGAATTCTCATTGTCCCTCGCTATCAGATTAGTTCATGACGAGACTAACAAAGTTCCTTGGGCCAAGTCTGATCAAACTTCCATTATGATTTGTATTCACATTCCCACTTTCGTACGGTCAAACCTTTTCATAGTTAGGACCACAGCTAAAATCTCCTCTCGACTCCTCCCATGAACGAGAGGCCCACTGACAAGTCACTTTCCCTTTCGATAAACGAAGGCCTTCACTCTACCTGAATGACCAGACCTATAAAAGTTAGGGTCGTCTCAATATCCCTTTCTGGTCCAACTGACAAGTCACTCTGGTCAGGATCGGATTTCTCTTCGATAAACGAAATCATTTCATGTCTGTCCCTCCAGCCAAACCTATAAAAGTTAGGGTCGGAGTTTGAATTTCATCTTGATAAACAAGAAAACTTATTTCCAGATCAGATAACGTAGACTAAAAAAGTTAGGGTTAACTGAATCCTCTCGATTCTCAGGGTGGAGATCCCATTCTTAGTTTCATCTCACCGATTCTTGAAGTGGAGATCCCACTTTTAGTTTCTTCTGCATACCAAGGATAGAATATAAAATTCTTCTTCTTTGGTATCGGGTTTATTTCTCCCTCAAAAGAAAGACTGAAGAAAGAATATAAAATTCATTCTCTTCAGTACTTGGTTCTTTTTATCCTATTAAAGGATGCTACATTTTTAATTCCATAATCCATGCCTTATGTGTATGTGGAATTTTATCCCGAATCCTAAGCAGGGATAAGTCGGCGTCTAATACGCACCGCCGGTTTGTCTTTTATCGTAAGAAAATGACTAAGTCTATGTATTCAAATTCATAGCATTAAGTCTAGAGGAGTTCATCCCTTTAGCACAACGTTATTTGCAAAACGGACCCAGATAATTCACAAGCTAGCCCGATTCAAACGGTAGTCGGTAAAGGCATATCAAATCCGTTGACGGCTGGGGATTTGCCAAAAATCCTATAAGTATTATGGTTGATCATTCTAAACAGAATGAGAAATCATAATGAGAAGACTAAACAAAACACACGTATCATTAACGAAAAAAGGGGTTCAGATACAACATCCACAATCACTTTACATTGTATTTTTCACTAATAATTTCCTGCTCAAGTGTGTTTAGCTCTTCAGCGTAAGCACGTTCAAGCTCACACTGCAGTTCGATCTTGAAGGAGTCCTCAGAAGCGGATAGGAGTTGGGCGGCTTCTTCCTCCATCTTGGCTAATCTTTCCTTCGAGAGCATCACTTTACTGGATATCACGGCCTTGCTATGCTCCTCCCCGACCTTGGTCACCTCCAAAAAAGTTCTTCGTTGTTTGGCTTCCCCCAGTTTCTGCTCAAGCTCTGCTATCTCGGCGTCAATAGAGGTTAAAGACGAGTCGATTTCGCGTAAGTGAGCCAACCTTTCGGAAAGAACTCCCTCCGCTTGGTCGACACGTTTTCTCTGCGACTGGATCCCAAGCTCGACGGATTCTCGAGATTCACGCCATAACCGCATACGAGCCTCCATTCGCGTAGTAACGTAGCTAGAAACACCAACAGACTGGAGTTCTTGTAGTTTCGCAAATCTATACTCAAGTTGATTCACATTGTCGGTCAAAGCTTCAGCTATGTCGAGAGCACCAGTGTCCTTTATTAAGGCTATTTTACGCTCAAGGAACGATCGGAATTGGACAAAAGGGAGCTTCTTCTCCAGGAGTTTGTCAATTAGTGACTCTACGAAGTTAACAAAATTGTCAACTTCCAAGCAGAGGAGGAGTTTATCCGGGTCGTCATCAGACAATAAAGCATCAATACTCGCGCACAAGTGAGATGACGATCCTAGAAAAGGAAAACGAAAAAAAATATGAATACCCAGTAACAGTAAGTCAAAGAGAAAAAATATATAAAAGGAAGAAGACAGCACACGAGATTTACCAGTTCCTGAAGAGCTCTCCGCGACCGAACGCACTACACCCGCTTCTCGTCGCTCAACTTCATGGGTCGCAGGAAGCACTATGGGTGTAGTGACCGTTGAAGCACCAACTCCTTCAGTTGGTCTCACGGCCAGTTTCGGTGAACTCTCGCTAATAGCTGTAGCAGGCACGGTGGTCTGCATTCCCGAAGAAACCGGGAGTTGTTGCGGAAAGCCTGATGACCGAGCGTCAATCACAACTCCTGCCAAAAGCAAGAAATCAAGACCCTCAGATTCATCAGATTTTCCGTTAGGAGTAGTTGTATCAGTTTTTGTGACTGGTCCTACGGTTTGAACCCTCCGATGAGTAACTAAAAAAAAAATCACGAATGAATAAGTAAAACGTGGGAACAAGGATCTTACTTGCGGGCGAGTCGGCGGTGATTATCGGATCGGCAGCCTCATACTGGGCTTGTTCGCGCAACATATCATCTAATAACATATCGTCCGAAGCCGATACCGGATCACGGGAAGCTAAATCCTCTTCTTCAAAAGGTGCGGGTTGGAAACCCCCCTCATCACCTTGAACCTATGTTACCACATCTGTAAGAAAGAGCAAGAGTCAAAATACAGATTGTTGCAACTCACCAGACTTACAACAAAAAAAATCATCAAGGATTTACCTCTAACAGCAACGTTAGGCTCCTGCACCCGTTTGCTTCGATCCACCTCTTGCAGCTTTTCTAACAAAGTAAGAAGCATAGAAACAATTAGCGGGGATACGAATTCTCCATCGTTCACTGCCCGCCATCCCAAAGAGGCGTTACTGGTTTTAAGAATACCTAGATTCTCAGCCTGTCCGGTCAAACCTGGCTCGACATCGTGACCCGTGTCAGTCTCGTCAAGAATATTAGTCTCAGCATCAGTACGCTCTTCTGGTCTGGTTCCCGGAGTTGGTGCCGAGAAATCAATATCAGGCAAAGAAGAGTCAAAAATAAAGTCGCTTGCAAAATCCCCTTCTGCAAAGTGTGAAAATTATTTAAGTCCGAAAGCTTAATATATATCAGAAGAAGATATACGAGCAAATACTCACCCCTTTCGGCTGCAACTCCTTGAGTCGTTGGTTTTGTTTCAAGGCTACTCCGTCGTTTAGAAGCCAGCTTCTTGCGTTTAGACGGACGTCCCTCCTCTGGATCAACAAGCCTCTCCTCTGAGAATTTAGAACATAATTCGCGTCTCGGAGTAACCTCGGCTGCAGATCGGGATCGCGTCCGAGGAATAAGGCTACGCTCCTCTCCCTCCTCTTCAGAAAATTCACCTGGAATTTCAACCAACATCTTGTTAGGATAGGTGAACAAGACCTGCATCTTCGGCTTCTTTACAGGAGGTGAAGGTTTCGACGGCTGAAAGCGGCGAGTTCTTTCAGCAATTGCTAATTCAAATAACTCTAAAGAGAGAGGGTCTAACACACCTGTTTCCGGCTCCTCTTCTCCACCATCGCCACCAACCTCTTCACCACCCCCAACATGAGGTTCCGCGGTTGGCTCC
This sequence comes from Asparagus kiusianus, assembly GCA_022839385.1. Taxonomy (NCBI): domain Eukaryota; kingdom Viridiplantae; phylum Streptophyta; class Magnoliopsida; order Asparagales; family Asparagaceae; genus Asparagus; species Asparagus kiusianus. Next base: position 12,731 of record BQKN01056000.1, read on the forward strand.
CTCCGCGCTGAATGACTAGAAGGACCCACCAGTTCCCTCTTTCTCTTCTTTTCAAGCTCGGATTCATAGACCCTACGAGTAGCAACCCGAGAAGCTTCATCATTTGTTGACTCAGCGATTGGTGGAACTGGTATGTGTTCATTGGCCGCCAAAAGCCACCGGCACTGTAGGAAAGTCATCTCTAACTTGCGCTCGACGCCCGGAAGGTTAAACTTAGTACCAGTACAACCAGTGATGTTCCAAAACCATGCTCGAGCCCCATCCACTAAGCCACCACGGACCCGAAGCTGTTGGTTCGGGTTCCCGATATAAATTTGATCATATCCAAACTGATGAGCGAACCGACATGGCAAGTAGGGTTCTATGTAACAATGGTTCTGAACACGAAAGATCACGTAGCCCGGCCGAATATTAACCAACCAGTCGAAGCAACCAGAGTCAAGGGAAGTACGACCCGTACCCGGCTTCTCTACATCCATCAAGGAGTCGCCATACTGACCTGAAAATCGTGGGAAGCAAGTAGGGAGGACCAAGTACTTATGATTTTGAAGCTGCTTCCTAACCTCTGCGAAACCCCGTCCCTTCCACTTACAATTCTCTATTATTTGAAGAAAAGGAAGGGAGGGATCCACCGAGGTTGGTGCCGACATTATATCTGAGCGATGAAGCACCAACCAAGCCATTAGATAAGTGTAGGGAAGTTCCACCTTCGTGAGCGGAATCTGAGTTGGCGGTGAAGTCCCCTTTTGAGTAAACGCGTTCACGATCTGGCGAAGCCCTCTGTGAATACCAGCGGTCATTGCTGGAAGGAGACATAAGTTTTTCCGGTGAGCAAGTAGGACCGCTGGAAACAACACTTCTAGGGGAAGTGCGTCAGAAGATTGGTATGGCGCCACATATTTTTTCAGCCAGATAGCGAGATACCCACTAAGCAATGTCATGGGGCGGATTGGTTTAATCCCATGCCACAAAAAAGTTTGGAATTTTGTTCCGGCAGCAAAGCCGTCCTTAATACCACCGGTGGTGTAAGATTGAGCGTTTGACTTCTTGATTAGCTCATTCACTTCGGAGATGGTTAGCGGCGATAATTCATGAATTGGTTCGTCCAAAACGCTGTCCGTATTTTTGAAAAGATAATCCGTGAACTTCTTTAAACTAATTTGCGATCGTGATCTCTTCGCTAACGGATCAATGCCCGCAAGAGCTATGTGATAATGACATGCAAGATCCCAGAAGGTGTTGTAACGGTTGGGTGTTCGCGACTTCAAGTGCTGCAGCTCCCTATTTGAAGGAAAGTACTCCTGATAAATCATGTTCCCCATCGGAAGATCGGAGATCTTATACATCTCGTGCAGCGCTAATCCCAGCTCCCCGTGCTTAGTCAGAAATGTGTTAGCATCAGGGTTGTAGAGTTCTAGTAGCGCCAAGAAATAGGGAACGCTCATGGTCAGTCCGTAAGTGGTGGCACGAACAGCTAAATATAAACCATTAGCCTTCAAATCTTCACCGAATCGATCTAAGATGTAATGGCTCAAACGGGTCCACCATAGTTCATCCGACGAATGTACCCAGCCGTAACATCGATGGCCAGTCGCGGGCATTTCTCGACCCAAAGCTGCAAGCCGATTCTGCACAGTATTAGCAACAGTGAAGATCTCGCCTTTGGGTGGGTCATTCAATCCGGTAATCCCCGGATGTAACCCTGTTATCTGGTTCCGATTACTTGAGCCAACCGTACCGTGAGTAATATAGCCGCAGTGAATGCGCTCATGTTCTTCTGTTAACCTCCATGACATCTCCTGAGGAACAGCTTGACACCGAAGTTCAACAAGCGAACGGTGATGGGGAATCAGAGGAAGGTATAGGTGGCCACCGTCGTCATGATGCAGCCACTGTTCCATTCCAAGAAAAACAGCGGCGGGATCTTCTATGGAATCCCCAAACAAGTAGTCTGGCTTTCTTAGTGGGTGCGTGGAACTTGGGTCCTTTACCAATGGCGCATCCGTGATAAGTTGCCTTAAACTACGGCGCTCTCCCTTCCGTATTAACCGTGGAAGCTCTGCTGGTACGCCCGGAGCAAACTGAGGAGCTGCCGGAACGGGGATTGGCTCATCAGTAGAGGCATAAGCCTCACTACAGCGGCCCTCTACGGAATGAGTATCAAACTCCCTTGAGCGAAATTCAACTGAGGTAAAACGATAGGTATTTATCAGATATAGTCATAAAGCCATGTGTTAAAACAGTCTGGGCGTCGAACTCGACTCACAAATTGTGAGATAGAGTCACGGCCTTCGCCCCACAAAAGAGAGCAAAACGAGGAAATTATACCAACAGCATATTTGCGATGGATTGTCCAGGTGAGACGATTAAGAGCCGCACTATACACACAAAGTATGGAATATATCGTCACGCGAATAATGTGACAATATACCTATCCCTCGGAGTATAGTACAGCAAGAAATCGCCCCAAGATAATTCAGTCATGTCTTGACCAAGCAAAACACGACTTGTAAAGCGTCCACCCCCACGAAGGAGGGTGGCGGCTCTTCCCAATTGCCTCACCAAGGAGAACAAAGCGGGGATGCAATATGCGGCATGATAGCTCAAATATTTAATGGGTGAATGAAAGAGGCGATGGCAATATACCTGCGTAGCTGAACGGTGCCGGCTCGGGCGACTGAGTCGCCAAACGGCCTCGAACGACGCGAGATCTCTTAGGCGACATGTCTGCAAAGAGAGTTAACAGGTCAGCTACGACGAAAATGGAGAAATATCAGATTAATGCAAAGAAAAATGGTGCTCCTATCAAACTTAAGTAGTGGACTCAATACCGATACAGTTTTAACCCACAACAGGTCGTGCAACAAATTAAGCCGGAATTGCAGGATTTCGGCCAAGTCATCCACATGACCAACAATAAAGCATGACGTGCCTACAAATCAGACTAGTGTGAACGCTAAAAGCCCAATATAATAGTTATCGTGCACAATTAAAAGCCCAAAAGTGGTAGACCTTAGCTTGGCCAAATTCGTGCCTGCAAACAGAGCTAAACTCCCAGCCACGACTACACGTGAAATTATGAGCTAAAGATTAACAATTCCTAATATTAAGTTCCAAGCTCCAAACTATCACAACAGAACCCCAAATACAAGAGGTTCCAGATCAAAGTCAAGAATTGGGATCAGTCGCGGTTCAACACTAGGTGTTCGGTTATCATTCCAAGTTTGAAACCTACATTTTGATTTTCATCAGCAGCCGAATTCAACGATCAAGATTCAAGGATCAAAGCTTAAGTATTCATACTCAAGAATGTCCAAACCAGATGCTTCAAAATGGCAGTTTAAAACCCTAGATCTACAGTGAGGATTTCGACCATAAATCAAGTGTCCAAAGACGAAAAGTCGATCAAAATTGAAGTAAGGAGGAGTGATCTTACCTAGAATTCACCAAGAATAGAACTCAAACCCAGTTGACGAAGAGGTGAAACCCTAGGTCTAGAAGTGGAGTTTCGGCCATGAATCCAGCACTCGAAGATGAAGATTTAATTGAAATTGAAATGAGGGCAATGGGTCTTACCTGGAATTCGTCAAGAACAGAGCTCGAACTCAAATGATGAAGAAGTGAAACCCTAGATCTCGAAGTGGCCTCGCTGTTCGAAATCAAAGCTTTAAGAACACCTTTAAAGAGAAAACTATCTTGAGAGAGAAAGCTTAGAGGTTCTCAGAAATGGGGATTCTTGAAGAAGTGGCTCGGATAGAATATTTGAAATGACAAAGACGAAAAGAAGAAGAGAGGAAGAAGAACAGTTCATTCTTTTAAACCCAACCGAACCCGGGTCGAACCGAGCCACCACCAGCTGACTCGCAAAACCCGAGTCACCATCTGCTGACTCGCAAAACCCGAGTCACCATCTGCTGACTCGCAAAACCCGAGTCACCATCTGCTAACTCGCAAGCATCCGAGTCACCATCTCCTGGCTCGCATGCATGCGAGCCACCTTCTACTGGCTCGCACGTATGGCAAGCTGTTTGACCCATTTTCGAGCACTTTTGACATATATGGTACCCGTATTCGTACTCCAATAGGTATACGAGTTTAAACTGTTTCCCACCCTCAACGGGAAGTTTCTGGAGAATATCGTGTAGAATATTTTTAAGGATAACCCGACGACCTCCGATGGGTATATGAGGCTAAACTAATTCCTAAAACTCCTAAGAGTATACGAGTATAAACTGGTCCTCTCCGCTTCAACGCAAGACGTTGTCAAATATGAATTCTCAACAGAGATAGTCAGTTCGACGACACCATTTAATATATAAGTTTTAACTCAAGACTTCGACAGCGGTCAGACGATAAACGCAGAACCGTAAAAAACTTCATCTGTTCAACAAGAAGCCGAATAGATTGAAGAATCAAGGAGTCAAGAGATGAAGCCCGCTGTAGGTCCTTTTGCACCGATTGAAGGTTGGGCCTATCATATCCAAAGTATTTTAGGCTCTTATATAAAAGAAACGAGACTGAAACACTTTGGAGGGGGTATTTGTAGGCGTTAAAAATTGCCCATAGGACCTCAAATACAATTCAAGACAAGGAGAGTACGATAAACGTTATCATCCAGGTCGAGAGAATTTACCCAACATCAGTAAGTGAATAAAATGGATCAATAGAGTGCACAAGTCAACGAAGCGATGAAGGATGCACAGAACAAGGGAATAGGAAAGATCATGAATCGTAAAAATATCAAAAAGATGGACGAAACACCACTCGGAGGCCGGCGTAGGCGCGAGCCACCAAATGGTGGCTCGCACAGTTGCGAGCCACCAAACGGTGACTCGCACAGTTCCGAGCCACCAGGACACTTATTGAGTACAAAACCTCTCCAAACACGGATTTCGATGATTTTTAAGGATTCTTTCATCCCAGAACCTCCCTAACTGTTTTGAGGTTATCTCTAAACACATTTAAGGGGTTATTAACTACAGATAACATTTAAACACCAATTCTTATTCAAAAGGACCTCTCCAAAGGCTTATAAATAGAAGCCTAGGGTCTTCTTTCAAGGGGATCTGGAGTTGAGAAGGCGAGGTGCTGTCAAATTGTCAGGCTAACCACGAATTTCAGAGGAGAATCACCAGATCTTGGTGAACACTTTCATAAAGAAACCCCTTCGAAAGGTTTGTGATTCTTTCTCCTTCTTTCCTCCGGATTAAACTTGGTTTTAATCTCGAGAAGAGCCACAATCTCGCTTGGTCGTAATTGTCGCTTCTGCAATTGTTTCCTTCGTGAAACAAGAGCGTAATTAATTGTCTATCGGGTTTGATCTGCGGCAGTCCACGGACTAACGCGTCCCCAGTACAAGCAAAGATCCCACGCAAAGCAGCGGGAGATAAACTACTGCTGCGTTTTGTTTGATAAAGTTATAATCTTTATTTTTCATTGTAAGAAGATCTTATAAAAAGATTAACTTTTCTTTCAGTTTAAACTTGTAATCGATAAACGGTGTGACAGGTTCGAAAGCAATGGAAAGACAACTTTTGACACAAACATCTGGTGCATGGATCCCAAGGCCAAATTGCTTTCAGGAACAGCAGTCCAGTATTCTGGTGTGCACCAACCCAGTACTGTCAAGATCTCCTCGATCTATAAGGCAAAGATCTCCTCGATCTATCAGGCAAAGATCTCCTCGATCTATCAGGCAAAAGATCTCCTCGATCTATCAGGCAAAAGATCTCCTCGATCTATCAGGCATAGATCTCCTCGATCTATAAGACCTTCTCGGTCTAGGCACTGTTCCTACGAGCACTAGCTATTCTACAATATATATCTGTATATATTGATTGTTGTTTTTGGAATGAATTTTCCTTAAGGATTTGAGGTCTATTTATAGCGTTTGGAAAAATACTATGTACTAATAAAATAATAATAGTTACTATTCATGTGGGACCCACGTCCTAAAAATTCTTCAGTGGGGCCCATCACTTTTTTCCATTTTCAAAGTTTGTGGCTTCTTTGTCAAAGAACTGAGGAAGAAAAAGATTTGAGGGAGGCTTTATTTTTCACGAGGGCAGGTGAGTCCTACAACAAAACAAAAAATATCCAACACAAACATGATGCACGAAATTAAGTACATTTTTTAATCTCCACTCTCTTTGTCGGGGTAGTTAATAAATTTCTCCAAATCAAGCATGTTTTTCAACTCGAACATATCTGTAGCAGATCAAATAACTTCTTGCTTGATTCTTCCTTGGGTGTCGAACTAATGGAGCGATTTGGTTCTCATCCCGGAAGCCCTTTGTTTTATCAGTCGACGCCAATTAGCTAGCTTCAAATTTCTTAATTAATGATAAAGTTGATAGAAAGCTTATAGGATGGAAGCAAAATCTATTATCGCACGTCACTAGTACAAAACAGGGCTGTCCAAACGGTTATTGGAACCGTTTGGGCAAATGATGATAGCCCAAACGGTTCAAACCATTTGGGATAATAATTCCAAATGGTTTAACCCGTTTGGAAGTTTAGAAAAACCCATACAGAACACCCAAACGGATTTAACCGTTTGGGATATGTTATACCAAACAAGTAAACCCGTTAGGGAGTTTACCCGTACCCTACAAAATGAAATTTCATTTCCCCGCTATATTTCCCCGTTCTCCCTCTGAACCCGCTATAATTCCCCAAAAATTTTCACTATTAAACCACCGCTCCCCCCAAATTAGCCACCCAGCGCGATATTTCCCCTAATTTTTCGAAGTCCGACGACGGCTTCAATCTTCGCCACCGCTCCTCCGCCTCCGCCACGTCGTCTACCACTCCTCCGCCTCCGCCTCGTCCTCCACTGCTCCTCCGCCTTGTCCTCCATAGCTCTCCGCCTCGTCCTCCACAGCTCTCCGCCTTCTCCTCCACCGCTCCTCCGCCTCCTCCTCAACCACTCCTCGCCTCCTACACCGCTACTCCGGCTCCTCCTCAATCGCCTCTCGATTCCACCACATCCTCCTCCACCGCCTCATCCTCAGGTCCCCTCATTTACAAAACCCTAGCCTAATTTAATTGACCATCTAACTCAAATTTCCCTATTTACAGTAAATTAATCGAGGACCCGACGTCGTCTTCTCTTCATCAGGCATCCTCTTTCTCTAGCAAAATTATTTAAGGTAATTTCTGAGAGTTTTATTATTTTTAGGAAATATTGAGTTTTTCTGCTATTATCTTGTATTTTCTAAAATTTATGGTTATTCATGATTACATTTATGTTCTTCCTTCAACTTCCCTGGCATTTCAGTTTATTTGCATGCACTCTATTATTTTTCTAGGTTTTCTGTAGATATACAGTGACAGATATAAGAACTTTCCATCATATTGGCAGGTATATAAATAGTTTAACACTTACTTCTAATAATTATGGAAAAATATTGACAGTTATATAAATAGCTTAACACTTTTAATAATTATGGAGTTTTAAGATGATAAAAGAGCTTACATAAATAGCTCATGCTTTTGTCTATAAGAAGAAATATTGACAGTTATATAAATAGCTTAACACTTACATAAATAGCTTAACACTTTTAATAAATATTGACAGTTATATAAATAGCTCATGCTTTTGTCTATAAGAAGAAATATAATGGTGCATTGTAATGCCAACTTTCTGTTGTTGTGCTTGCATAATATTTTCTGAAAAGGGAAAAAAATTCAAGTAGCATAAAAAGAATATTTGTTTACTGTGTGTTTGAAATGCCTGGTTGAATCTTGATACAAAATTAACGTGGGACTTGAAGCGCCTCAAAGACGAAAAACTTACACTTCATTAAACTTTTTGGCTTTTAATTGTAACCCTATATTCGAAGCAAAGTCATGATCATGCTTAGCTTATTCCCTAAATTCATGTTTTTAAAAGTTATCACTAATAATTCATTTTATTTAGGTTATCATGGCCCGTAACTACATTAGAGATAAGGATTGGATGTACGTGGGTCGTGCAGAACGCAAGCAATCTATTTTCGTTAATGGAGTTAGTGCTTTCATGGACTTTGTACGTAGACACAATATGGTCCGACATGGGAGGCTCATTTGTCCATGTAATAGATGCGCGAATAGGTTGCATCAATTAGAGGAAGAAGTAGAACTTCACATTGTGAAGAATGGTTTTGTTAGCGATTACAAAAATTGGGTATACCATGGACAAATTGAAGGTCTCAGTGATGCAGATGAAGAAGAACAAGAAGAAGATAACTTATTTCTTGATGAGGAAATGGAGGAAATGGTTGAGGTAGCTCTAGGTAACACTAACACTGCTGAAGATCCTCCTTTCGGAGGAGGACATCGTGAAGACAATTATGACAAATATATGAATGATGCTAGAAGGCCAATTTATGAGAATGCAAAACACTCCATGCTGTCATGGTTTGTCCATCTATTCCAGATCAAATGTCTAAATAAATGGAGCAACAAGTCATTTACGATGCTTCTCAAGTTTCTTAAAGATTCTATGCCTCCGGGGAACCATGTGCCTGATAGCTGGTATGAAGCTCAAAAGATAATGTCTAATCTGGGTCTAAAGTGTGAGATGATACATGCACATGAAAAGAGGATTAGACTGAACGGGAATAACCCCGACCCGGACACATCCAAAATTCTCGGCGTCGATGCATGTCCCAATGATTGTATAATTTACTAGAAAGAAAATTCAGATAAGACGGAGTGTCCTACTTGCGGAGAGGCTAGATATAAGAAGAAAGTTCATAGTCAAAAGAAAAATATACCTATCAAGATAGTACGATACTTTCCCATTACACAGAGGCTACAGAGGCTATTCAAGTGTAAGAAGACAGCGGTGGCGATGACTTGGCATCACCGTGCACGTCCAAGTGAAAATGGACGAATGAGTCATCCTAGGGATACGCCTGCATGGAAGGATTTTGACAGTAGGCATCCAACATTTAGTCAGGAACCTCGCAATATCAGACTGGGATTGGCTAGTGATGGCTTTTGCCCCTTTAGCTTTAAGGGCAATCCCCACAGCACATGGCCTGTTGTGATGATGGTTTATAACCTCTCACCGTGGTTGGCTATGGACCAATCATATTTTATGATGCCTCTTCTTATTGATGGTCCAAAGTCACCGGGAAACAATATTGACGTCTATCTTTGACCTCTTATCAAAGAGTTAAGGTCTTTATTCATCGATGGTGCGGAGACATACGATGCGGACACGGGGACAAACTTCACCATGCGTGCAGCCTTAATGTGGACAATCAACGATTTTCCTGCATACGGAATGCTATCTGGTTGGTCTATACATGGTTACACTGCATGTCCTTACTATCATCTCCAGACAACATCGAGAAGACTACCCTTTAGCAATAAGACTTGTTATTGCGGCCATCGGCGCATGTTGGATGAAAATCATCCGTACAGAGATGACATCATCCACTTTGATGGTACTAAAGAGAATCGTCCGCGTCCAAACCCATTATCTGGAGAGGATATACTTGCTCAGTGGAATGATAAAAACAACGTGACTTTCGGAAAAGTTAAGGGAAGGCAAGAAACACCACAGGGATGGATCAAGAAAAGTATCTTCTTCGAACTACCCTACTGGAAGACAAATAAAGTGTGGCACAATCTAGACGTCATGCACATTGAGAAGGGAGTATCTGAGCACATACTTAACTTATTTCTCTGTAAAGATGGAAAATCAAAAGATAACCTCAAAGCTCGAAGGGATCTCCAGGCGTGGAACATTAGAAAAGAGTTGCATCCTATACCGAAGGCAGGGAATCTAGACCAATTTGTACTCCCTAATGCCGTGTATCACATGTCACCAGATGAGAAGAAAAAGTTTCTTCAGGTGTTACATGAGTTGAAGGTTCCTATAGGGTTTTCAAGATCATTTAGTAAGAAGATAAAGATTGTTAAAGGCAAGATTGAAGGGTTGAAGATTCATGATCACCATATTATTATAGAGCATCTTCTTCCACTCTCTCTCAGGACTTCCCTTCCTAAATCAGTCGGTTTAGTGATCAACTATCTTTGCGGATTCTTTCGGGAGTTGTGCGCTAAAAACATTGAGGATGATAAGTTGAAGAAGCTAGAGGCTAAAATTCCCTTAATTTTGTGCAAGCTTGAGCGAATTTTTCCACCATCATTCTTTGATATCATTGTACACCTGACTGTTCATCTTGCAACCGAGGCTAGGCTTGTCGGACCGGTACAATATCGATGGATGTATCCTATCGAAAGGTACCTTTAATTTTACCGTTAACGTAATTGATATATTTTTCTTTTACATCTTGGATGTGATGATTTAGTGTTAAGCTTTTTTAGGTACCTTCTCACTCTGAAAAATTATATTCGCAATAGAAATCGACCAGAGGGTTCTATTATGGAAGGTTATCTGCTAGAGGAAGTAACCACTTTTTGTTCCCGTTATCTGGATGAAGACATTGAGACAAAACTCAACAGACCTCTTGTGATTCATGACGGACCATCAAAAAAGCCGGACTACAATAGAATGACTATCACATTTATCAACAAGATTCATCGCTTTATCCTTCTCAATATCGAATGCCTTGGAGAAGTTAGAGAGTACGTCTATTTCGCATAATTATATATGTTTATATGACATAATATACTTCTCACATTAACTACTAATTTTGACATTAGAATACACATGGATGAAATACGTGCAATGCATAGTAATTGGAATGAGGCACGTGTTGAAACACATCATTAGGACAATTTTTGCAATTGGTTTAAACATTATGTAAGATTTCTATTAGCTCAATTTTTGACTCATTCATCCATTCTAATCTAACATCTTTATGTAATTGTCGTATTGACCTTTTTGTCAGAGCCGATTACCAAGTGTAGAATCAATATTAGATAAGGAACTTGGATATTTGGCTACACTTCCAGATGCTGAAGTTAAATACTATAAAGGATTCGGTGTTGGCGGTTACAAGTTTGAAATCAAGTCCATAGAAGAATCTCAAACTACTCAAAATAGTGGAATTGCAACCTTAGGCACTAATGATGAGATATACTATGGGTACCTTGATAACATACTTGGTATCAACTATCCTGGACGAGCAGGATGTATTTATGTCTTTCAATGTGTTTGGTATGATATGAAGACTGGAACTGGTAAGTGGAGAGACAATTACGGGACTTGGGTAGATGAATATGGATTGACGAGTGTAAACACCACACGTTTTTCATTTGAGGATGATCCATTTATATTTCCAGAACAAGTATTTCAAGTATATTACTCGAAGTGCTTGAGGCATTCGGGGTGGAGTGTTGTATGTCGATGGAGGCCTAGGGATACTTACGACGTCCCACAGTTCATAGATTCAGAGGTTGTAGAGATCAATGATGACGAAGAATTTGAGCAGGGAGAGGTTGTATGTCAAGATAAATCTTCTGAACCTGATAAAATTTCATGGGTTAGGAATGATTTGAATAGTGAAATACTTGTAGATATTCCTATAATTTCTAGAAAATATGAAGAACCCAACACTTCTATAAAGCGAAAAAGGTAACCATTATAAAAATTCATGTTGTTTAAAATTATATCTTTAAATTTATATATATGTCTATTTCACATATATCTTATATGAATTGTACAATTATTTATAGGGCTTGACGAATATGTCTGGAGTTCCATCACGGAGCAAATCACGTAGACTTTTACAGCGTGGAGATCTGCATCGTCAGGCGAGAGAGCGTAGGAGAGAACTCGAATCTGTTCATGTTTCTACATCCATACCTAGCATTGGGGAGTTTACTCCAGTTAGAGGTAACTATTTATTTTTCTTTTGATTCTGTTTTAACATGTCACCTAATCTTCATCCCTTATGAAAATCTAGTCAGTTGCAAAAAAGTTTTTTGCTTGCACTCAATCTCTTACACAGATATAGATTCAAATCAAAATGCACCCACACAAGAAAATGATTTACAGACGACCCCCCTTCACACTCCATACCTTCTGGACAATCGTCAGGTCAGTATCTTTCTTCATTATCTTTTGTTGATTAAGGTGTTTTTTGCTAAGAAATGCTTACATAATGCTTCTATCTCTTACATAATTTTGGAAGACTTCTTTACAAGTTCACGTATTATTAGCGTCCTAATTCCATCTTGTAATCATCTTACCTACACATGTGCACCGGTGTTTGCACATCTTGTAAACATTTTGTAATCATTTAGGGCCTGCACACTCCATATGCACACTGTTGTGTATCGGCTGCAGATACACAGGAGATAAACACACTACTGTGTATCTGCTGTAGGTACACAAGAGTTGTGATGCTTGTGTAAATATCTGAAGCGTGTAGATTGAGTTTTTAAATGATGTTCTTGGCAATCTTTCTGTTGAGATGTGCAAGTAGATGACTAGTGTGAGGGAAGGTCCATTGTGGCAGGAAGATCTCCCTCATTTGGAAAGTGTTAGTATTTGTAAATGCAATTAGATTGATTTTTTAACAAAATCTCCAATATGTCTGATGAGGCTTCAGCTTAGCAAGCATATGAAAAGGGCCTGAGGGCAATAAAAACTAGGGTGATATCTACAGAGCACACTTAAAATTATATCATATTCATGGAGGCTCAAACAAATCTTAGCAGATGTAGAGGCATTACAGGGAACAGTTTGTAGAAAGCAACAAGTGGTGCTGCGAATAGGTGAATAGAGCTTTATGATAGATTGCAAGCATTGCAGTCTAGCTGATCATAGAGCTATATGGTGAATGACATGTCTACAAACTTAATTTTGATCTCAAACAGTTGGATGCCTTCTTGCATTTACAGGAAAAGTTCTTCATTTTCTTTTTCCTCATTGAATCTTATTGCAATTGCCAATTTTGTAGGATAATGTATCAATTTTGCAGGCTCATGTATCATTTTATTAATGTTTTTAGTTTTATGCAGTTAGTTTCTGTGGTGCAACCTTGCATTATTCGACTTAGCGTTATTCGACCAAGAATACTTCAGCATTACTGTACTAAGAATACTCTTTTTGCTTAGTGCACTAACTGTCCCGTGAACACAAAACATGCTGCTGGTTAACAATGTCAAATATGGAGAAAATAAACTTGATGTACCAGTTCCTCTCTCGGTCAACTTGATCAAAGTCAAGGCTCTTGTTCACAATCTTGTGCTTGGTTCTTGCAGTGTGGAATCTGGAGATGATGATCCAAAGTTTTGTTGTTGAAGCCATTTTTTTGTTGTTGTTCCAATGGCTTTGGTCTTGTATGACTATCATCAACCTTGAGCACATTTATATACGAGTAATTGGGGGTGTCACATGACAAGGATACTGTTAATATTTTACTGACATAAGTGCGTAGTAAAAGATAATAAATGGTTTTCTTACATGTACATCCTCATCAATATATTTACCATGTGTTTTCTTTATAATCTAAGAGGCCCCACTTCAAACATTATTTGATTATCACTTAGATGTAGCTAGTGTGAAAAGCTCAGATCATGCAATTTGAACTTACATAAATAATTTTTATTGTCCAGTTGCATCTACATCTGCACCGGTAGGTGTTCCAAAACACTCTTTTAATCTTCGTCCTAATCATGCTCTGAAACGTGCGGAGCGACAGGGCGATGGAGGTAGCCGTTTGTATATATATCATTTTAATTTATATAATTTATTATTCTTAATATTATCTAATATCTTATCTGTCTCATCACATATAGTGCAGTCACAATCCTCTGTTCGCACTCGAGGCTCCAATACTAAACATAACCTGCATCCTGATGCTGAAAAGGGAGAGAAGGCATGGCCTTTGTACCTTAATAATAGGGGCCTCCCCATTGGTGAGTATGCTGAGAAATGGGGAAAGTATGTGGGGGTGGAGAGCCGTGTGTACTGCAAATATCCTCTTCATTTAGAATGGGGCGATGAACATAATAGGTCATTTGATGATTTCTTTATAAGATGTCAGGTATAAATATATTTATATTTTGATTTATCTGATTAATTTGTTATCATTTGGTACAATCTATTTTAACCATAATGTGATTCATTTATTGAATATGCAGAAGGATTATGAGTTTCTCCCCATGGATCCTAATCAGCCCCTCTCCCATCATGTTGTTTATCGAGGAATGAAGTCTCAGTTGCAAGAGAGGGTCCGGTATAATAGGTGTCAGGTAAAACAAGAGTGTTTTGAGGTGTGGAAAAATACTCCCGAAGCAGAGCGAGAGGCTCTCTGGACTACTCAGGCATTTTCTTGGATTGATAGAGACTTATGGGCTAATTTGTGTGCTTATTATGATTCAGAGGACAAGAATGTGTATAGTTTAAACTAAAATAAAATGTTTAGTAGCTAATTAATTTTGCCTTTGTTTGATTACAAATCTAAATATGATAATAACATGCAGGACGAGGCAAGACGTAATGCGCAGAATCGAGCGTCAAATTTGCATGGTCGAGCAACCTATACAGGTGGCTCGAGGAACATGTCTCGGGCTATGGATCGATTGGTAAATTTCCTTCTTAAAGCTATTTAAAATTCAAATTATATAATTCTTAATGATTTGATCGATTATACAACATATTTTTGGTGAATTGTAGAAAAGTCAAATCATTGAGGATGGTGGCACACCTACAATGTTAAAACTATATTTGGGTACCCACTCGTCATCAGTAGATAAGATTACTGGAGAGTATGCATACCCGGACAACAACACTAAGGAGTATTGCGTAAGTCTTCTTTGGATGAAAATATCTTTACTACACATGAATTTCTTGATTTGGATGGAGCTGCCATTTTTTGCATTTGCTCTTTACTAGAATTTGATGCGCACATGGTACTAGCAATAACTGTTTCTTTTCGGTTCGTCGATTGAAAGCATTTGTGCTAACAAAAGTTGAATTGAGGATGAAATAAGAAGCTCTTTAATTAATGAGGCTGTTTGAAGTTCTTTCATTGAGTTTTTAAATAAAAACGTCCAATCAGATAATCTTATACAATTAATGAGAACTCTGTGGTGTTTGAATTGTCTAACGATTTAGTAGTGACTCAAGCAGTCAAAATATTAAGAATGTTGTCTGCTGAAATTATGGGAAGATATTGCTTATAAGGGGCTGTTTGCTTGTTTCCGAAAAAAGCAAGATACTAAATCACAAGTTGATAAGTCTCAAAGTACAAAATATCATGAATGAAACAAAAATAGAATGGCTCAAAATGCTTTTTTTTATTTTTTTGAAAACTCACCATCATTGAGGATGGCAATAATTAGAACCATGAATGGTGAGAAATCATTGAGGCTGGGGCATCATTGACACCATCTCCAGTCATTCCACAAATGTGCTTCTTCTATTGCAATCTCTTCACAATTTCATATTTGTGCTCTGTTTTAAAGAAGATCAAATACTATTATTGCTTTAATGTTACTGTAGTCAAATTTGTAGTGTATTGCATACTGTTTCTTTCACTATGTTCATTTTAAATTTGCAGTGTATTGCATACTGTTTCTTTCACTAGGTACATAGAGAAAATGTTATGCCTTTTTGGCAGAAGTACAGATCACCTCATAGTTTTAAGCCCATAGCAAAGAAAAACAATATGCAAAATACAGATCACCTGCAACTTTGATTGTTCTAGTTTATTTCTGTATCCTGCCTTTAGTCAATCATCTACACTTCAACTACTTTAATCCATATCAAGGATTGAATTGCTTTTATGCTATAATCATACTTCTATTTTGTTTTTATTTTTTCTTAAATATATCTACTTCTGCATTGTCGACTTAAAGTTGAATACTTTATATTGTGTAGAATCGAGTCATCCAGGAGGCAACTTTATCAGGGGTCGATTCAGCCACAGAGGACGTTTATCAGGGGTCGATTCAGCCACAGAGGACGATGCACTTTGTTTCACCCAGATGTTAGATTCCATGCACGGAGGGCATCACGGTGGTTATGAAAGAGCCATGAGCATTGGTGCCACTTGGACTTACTTGAGGGCATCCTCCATACCGGAAATCAGCACTTCTAATCAGGAGCTACGTCGCGAGGTGGCTGAACTTAGAGCTCGGGTAGCTGAGATGGATAGTCTCAGGGAGCAGCTTAGGGAGGAGCTTAGGGAGCAGTTTAGGTCTCAGATGCAGTTGATTACTAACAATATGGTACATATGCTAATATTCACACACTCGCATACATATGTACATTGGCATACACAAATATACATACATCTTATACTTATTCACGTAAACATACACATAGACTTAACACTCAGACATGTATACACTCATACATTGCTATTACTTTATAGGTTAATTCTCAGGTCGCTCGTCCTGCTCCCACTCGTAGTGATCCACCAGCTTTTACTCGTCCAGCTCCAATTCCTCAGCCCGCTACCGATATACCACATTCTGTTCGTCCTGCTTCAACCGCTGACACTTCTACTTCCAGTGCTCAAGGTCTGTCACATGAGAATATTGCTAGGATATTTGCAGATTTAAGACGTTCGGGCTTGTCCCAAGAGGATATTCTTCGAGGAATTTCTTCTGTTCCTTGACTGGATGGATCAGACCGCTCCTATCTTATATTTTGATGTATGAGACATTTTGGATATTAGAGATAAATATATAATATTGAATGCTTTTCATTGTGAGATATTGAGTAATTATTGTGTATGTATCTCTAATATTACATTTTGAGTAATTATTGTGTATTTATATATAATATTAAATATTTATCATCGTGTGAGATATTTTTGGGTATGTATATGTTTTTTATTTCATCG
>BQKN01056028.1:0-10469 GCA_022839385.1 Asparagus kiusianus
GGGTTTGGGGTTTTGATGAGAGAGAGAGAGATAATAGAGAGAACGGGGTCTTCCCACTTTTTTTGGGGGTAAAAATAAATGGGGGGAAATTTTCGTGGGCTACATGACCTTGCCCCAACGGTTTGAACCGTTGGGACTGATAAAAATTGTCCCAACGGTTCAATCCACCTGTTGGGGCTGGGCCTCTTTTTACTGGTGCGCCGATGAAATACTAAAATAAAAATAAACATACCATCGATCAGATGTCTGAATTTGATCAGAAAGACTCTTTTGCTTCTTTTGTTTCAAAAGTAAGGCTGAAGAAATATAACTTTAACGTTGCCAAGAGTCGCGAAGTACCGCGATCGATGATGAAAATGAGTCAAAGCAATACTCGACGAGAATAGGAGCCAAAATATTAAGAGTGCCAGGTTATTGGAAGAAAACGTTGTTCTTGAGCTCATACGCTCATTATGAAACCGAAAAGAAAAAGAAAATAAAGGCACGTGGTGGTAATGAAACGAGGGCCCCCTCCCGAGAGAAGTCCTCGAAACAATATAAAAAGCTTCATAAGGATTCCCAAAATCGGTCAAAGATGAGAAAGGATTACCATGAACAACCCCCCCTTAAAAATCTATTGCTCACTATTTTCAGTTCAAGTTCTTTAATCGGAATTATTAAAGTTCTAATCCTCTTCTAATTAGAGTTGATATTGATGCGATTCCAATTATAACTTATATTCACATTCAACTTTCAATATGGGTAAAATTATTACCGGCGCCAATTAAATGGAAACAAGTCATAATCACATCGATAAATTATTTCCACCGGGACTCCAAGTTCAGTTGGGAATCTGGGACAAAATTATACTCCACTCTATAAACGGGTTGTGTTACTGGTTCGCGCGGCGGTTCTTTCTGAGTTTATAAAATCAGAGGGAATTCAAGTATTAAGTGGGAACCAATTATCTCTTTTCATCTCACCCTAACCCTAGGTAACACACGTCTCACTTTCCTAGTTCTATGATTTTGAATCAAAAAACTTATATTATGATGACCTTGACCCTAGCGGTGCGGTCGCCATCTCTGCTGTTGTGGCCGGCTTGGAGAGCAATGAGGTGGCCTACTCGCTCATTAAGAAACGAGTCACCAACTATATATGAGCAGTTGATGGCCAAGACTCATGGATACATAGACGTGGAATACGTCCGATCTTACAAGAAGGCGGCTAGGGCGGCTGAAGCGTGTTGGAAGAGGTGTAGATCAAACTCACCTCCGGCGACGAAAAGCTCCGGCGAGCTCATGGATGTTGCAGGCGTGCGTGGGCGACGAACTTCAGGCGAAGTCGACGACGAACGCGAGCCCCGTGTGCGAGCGCCTCCACCCAACTCCTCTGCGTTCGAACCCCCCCTTTTGATGTGCGTTCGAACCCCCCCCTTTTAACTCTGTGTTCGTTCGACCTCTGCGTTCGGCTCGAATTTGGTGTCGAAGCGAACGCTGGCGACAGGCTGTCGCCAGCTCTCCACATTCGGCTATAAAACCCCCTCTCTCGCCTAGGGTTTGACTGCTGTTTTTCTTTCCCCCCTCTCCTCCAATTTTTCTCTGGCGGCGAAGCCCCAAAACGCAGTCGCGTTTCCCAATTAAATCACAGCTGTGATTTTATTCATCTCCAGCTCTCAAATTGATTTTTGAGGGGAGATTAAGAAGTGGGTTAAAGAAGAGAGAGAGAGATCATTAAAGAGGGGGTTTATTATTTGTGGGTTGATTATTTAATCTCAAGTGAGAATTGAAAGGGTTCATACCCTTTGATTATTAACACTGTAGCTACAGTGTTCATCTGAGAAATCCCAGTTTAGGGATTTGCTCTTGAATTGTAATTTCTTGTTTGATTAATAAGAAATTATCTGTGTGGCTCCCGAGGACGTAGGCAGTTGCCGAACCTCGTTAAACTTGGTGTACTGTTCTCTATTCTGCGTTTCTGTTGCATTAGGGATTTCAGCGTTAAATTCCCAACAACTGGTATCAGAGCGTGAAACGATCTAGAGGAAGTCAGATTCAAGTGGGAGCCATGGCCGCAGATGAAGGGAAAATAAGACTTGAGAAATTTGATGGAACAGATTTCGGATTCTGGAAAATACAGATAGAGGATTATCTGTATCAGAAAAATCTGTATCAACCACTATCGGGGAAGAAGCCGGATTCTATGAAGGAAGAAGAGTGGAACCTTCTAGATAGACAAGCCCTCGGAGTTATCAGATTGATGTTGACTCGCAATGTTGCGTTCAACATAGCGAAGGAGAAGACCACGGCAGGTCTTATGGCAGCACTCTCAAACATGTATGAGAAGCCATCAGCCGCGAATAAAGTTCATTTAATGCGGCGGTTATTCAATCTGAAAATGGCGGAAGGCGCGTCAGTAGCACAACACCTCAATGAACTTAATACGGTTACAACCCAATTGAGTTCAGTTGAGATTGAGTTTGATGATGAAGTTCGGGCGTTGATACTTTTGTCTTCCCTACCAGAGAGTTGGAACGCTACAGTCACAGCTGTGAGTAGCTCGTCGGGAAAGAAAAAGTTGAAGTTCGGCGACGTTCGTGATTTGGTTCTCAGCGAGGAGATCCGACGGAGAGAGACTGGTGAAGCTACAACCTCTTCAGTATTGCATACAGAGTCAAGAGGTAGAAATTCAACCAGAGGAAACGGACGAGGAAAATCAAACTTCAGAGGTAGATCAAAGGACAGGAGGTCCAAATCAAGGAATCCAAGCAACAGCTCGAAGGCTATCGAGTGTTGGAATTGTGGAAAGACCGGGCATTACAAGAATCAGTGCAAGAGTGCACAGAAGGAGAAGGAAGCGTAGGCAGAGGTGAATGTCACCTCCACTTCAGGAGGAGACGACGCATTGATATGCTCTTTGGAGAGCAAGGAGGAATCTTGGGTGTTAGATTCAGGAGCATCGTTTCATGCTACCTCTCAGAGAGAATTCTTCGAGAAGTATGTTCCCGAAAATCTTGGATACATATATCTTGGTGATGATCAACCATGTGCTATTGTGGGCAAAGGCGTGGTAAAAATTAAGTTGAACGGGTCAGTATGGGAGCTGAAGGATGTCAGGCATATTCCCGACCTGAGAAAGAATTTAATATCCGTAGGCCAGTTGGCTGGCGAAGGATATACCACGACCTTCCATGGAGATGATTGGAAGATCTCAAAGGGCGTAATGACAATTGCCCGAGGCAGGAAGACTGGTACCCTGTATATGACAGCAGGTGCACGTTGTTTGATCTCAGTTGCAGCAGGCAATGAGACTTCAAAGCTGTGGCACCAGAGACTCGGTCATATGAGTGAGAAGGGGATGAAAATCATGCACACAAAGGGAAAACTCCCAGGACTGCAGTCAGTGGAGATGGATATGTGTGAAGAATGTATACTTGGAAAGCAGAAGAGAGTCAGCTTTCAGACAAGTGGCAGAACCCCCAAAAAAGAGAAGCTGGAGCTCGTTCACTCAGATGTGTGGGGACCAACAACCATCGCGTCTATTGGTGAAAAACACTACTTCGTGACTTTTATCGATGATCACTCTCGGAAAGTGTGGGTCTACTTTCTGAAGCATAAGTCAGAAGTATTTGAGGCTTTCAGGAGATGGAAAGCTATGGTTGAGAATGAGACCGGTCTGAGAATAAAGAAGCTCAGGACCGACAATGACGGTGAGTATGAAGACACCGGATTCAAGAAGTTCTGTTATGAGCACGGGATCAGAATGGAGAGAACTGTGCCCGGCACGCCTCAGCAAAATGGTGTAGCTGAGCGGATGAACCAAACGCTGACAGAGAGAGCCAGAAGCATTCGAGTACAGTCAGGCCTACCGAAGCAGTTCTGGGCAGAAGCGGTCAACACAGCAGCTTACTTGATCAACCGAGGTCCATCGGTTCCATTGGAGCACAGAATACCAGAGGAGGTATGGTGCGGAAAGGAGGTAAAACTCTCACATCTTAAAGTTTTCGGTTGTGTAGCTTACGTGCATATTAGTGATCAAGGCAGGAATAAGCTTGATCCCAAGTCAAAGAAATACACTTTCATCGGCTATGGTGAAGATGAGTTCGGCTACCGCATTTGGGACAACGAAAACAAGAAAGTGATCAGGAGCAGAGATGTGATATTCAACGAGAAGGTGATGTACAAGGACATGCACAAGACAGATAACTCAGAGAGCGAGTCAATATTTGTAGATGCAGATGATGTCCCGAGTAACCTCTCGGAAGAACCCAATGCAGAGGGTCCTCAACAAGAAGAGTCTGTTGGACAAGATGATGCGCAGGAGCCCGACGCACCAGCTCCGATATTAAGAAGATCTTCTCGTCCTCCTGTACCCAACAGGAGATACATGAACTATCTGTTGTTGACAGATGGTGGGGAGCCTGAAAGCTTTGATGAAGCTTGTCAGTGTGGAGATGCGAGCAAGTGGGAGCTTGCAATGAAAGATGAGATGAAGTCTCTCATATCAAACCAGACGTGGGAACTAGCTGAGTTGCCCACGGGTAAGAAGGCACTCCACAACAAATGGGTGTACCGGGTGAAAGAGGAGCATGATGGTTCCAGGAGATATAAAGACCGGCTAGTTGTCAAGGGATTCCAGCAGAAGGAAGGAATTAACTACATTGATATTTTTGCTCCCGTGGTAAAGCTAAATACTATCAGGACCATGATGAGTATTATAGCAATAGAAGATCTTCATCTCGAGCAGTTAGACGTGAAGACAGCGTTTCTTCATGGAGATCTAGAAGAGGAGATATACATGCACCAGCCAGAAGGTTTCTCAGAAGAAAAGAAGAAGAACCTGGTGTGCAGACTCAAGAAGAGCTTGTATGGCCTGAAACAAGCCCCAAGGCAGTGGTACAGAAAGTTTGACGGCTTTATGCATAAGGAAGGTTTCCAGAAGTGCAACGCCGACCACTGTTGCTACTTCAAAAGATATCAGTCTAGCTATATCATCCTACTGTTATATGTTGATGATATGTTGGTTGCAGGAGCAGATATGAAGGATATCAAGAGTTTGAAGCAGCAGCTGTCAAAGGAGTTTGACATGAAGGACTTTGTAGGCGTCAAAAATTGCCGATAAGTCCCCGCACACAGCTCAGTGTTAACGAGCGACGATTGAACGTCACTACCCGGTTCACAAGAGTTCAAGCGACGTCGGTGAGCGATTGAAGTGAACCGACGGACTACGTGAGCCAACAAACCTCAGAACAACGGGGATACGGACTGACCGGAAACCCCGTGATCATTACAAACGGACCAACGCCCTTCAACTCCCGTTGGTCCCACTGATAATCCAACCGATGGGGTCTACAGAGCTCGCCGACAAGATTCCAACGCATCCGAAATCACTCAAATCCGAGTTCGGACGAAAAGTCAACGAGGAATCAACGGCGGGACAACGGCGGACAGTCTCGGACTGAACCGAGGCACCCGGGACATCTCGGCAGGCTCGAAACACCCGAGGGGTGTCTTGGCAAGGCCAAGACACCCCAGGGGTGTCTCGGTTTGTGGCCGAGACACCCCCTAGGGGGTGTCCTCAAGGCAGCCCTCCCCCTCTCCTCTTGGCTATAAATAGCCCCCCTTGGCCTCCTTTGTGAAGGGCTCCTGATTTTGCTCTTGGCTTGGCTCCTCTTTTGGGTTTTGGCCTTGAGCAAGATCTGAATTTTGAAGCGGCGAAGCCCTGCCGGAGCGAGGAGTCGGGGTTTTCAAAAGAGAGCGGCGAAGCCCTGCCGGATCGAGGAGCAAGAGATCTTCATCAACTTCTTCTTCATTCCCCCCTTCTCTTTTCCTTAGTGTTGCCCATTAGCGGTGACACTAAGAAGAGCCAGTGCCTCGTTTAACCGAGACATAAGCTTCACACTTCAGAGATCTCACGCAGATCGACGAAGTTCAGAGTTTCCATATCCCACGCGGGTAAACGAAACTCTGCCGGATTCTCCCGGAACGGATCAAGATCGACCGGTGGTCCACGGATATCAACATCCCCGTCACAGGCCAAAGACCCACGCAAGCAAGAGATGATAAACAGATCTTGCGTTTGTTTGAAAGGAGTTGCTTTTCTTTTGTTTTCATTGTGTAAAGGCCTTAGAAAAAGGCTATCCTTTTATTTCATTGTAACGATTGAAGTTGTAATGAATGCAGCAATGAATACAGCAACTTTTTCCGCAAACAAGCTGGCGACCACAGTGGGAGCCAACGGCATCGCAACCGACGCCGTCGTGACGCAGCCGGCATTCAAGATCCAGGTGAATGAAGAGATCGAAGGCGAGTTCGATCGGCAAAACTTTGAAGAAGGCCTCTCTTCTTCCTCCTCCAGATCCGCCTCTCCAAACCGGCACAGGAAGGTAAACTCTTCCATAAATGTTTGCAGGTTCTTCGGCTCAAAAATCCAAGACCCCGTCGCCGCTGCACTTGCACCACGTGACGTCCCCGCGTCATCCAACGTGGTCGAGATCGCAGATCCGGACTCCTCCTCCGCTGAGGAGATGTTTATTGAAGACGCTCCAACATTGTCAAACAGAGCACGTCAAAGACGGCGACAACGTCTTGCGCGTCAGCTGGCTAAGGCTTTAGAGTCAAGGGACGGGATCCGCTATAATGAAGATCTCAAGTCCAGACGTCACCAAGAGCAGCAACGGCAAACAACCAGCCCCTCCTCCAAAGCAGAAACGAACAAATGGGTTCAGGTAAAAAGAACCCGTTCTACTCTCGAGGAGCGAATCCAGAAGCACCGTGCCTTGCGTACGCATGCCCGGGCCCTTCTCCGAAAAGCACAAGAAGCGCAAAAGGAAGAGGCAGTTAAAGGATCGCCGAGATCCACACGAGTTTGGGTGCCAAAGGCCAAATCAGCACCTAAGGCAAAAGCAGGTAATATTGCTCTCTTACCTTCATCAATTTCAGATCCCGAACCTCTGGTAAAGCCCCACCGCAGCGTGGGTTTCCCCGAGTTCAAGAATCCTCCGAAAGATCGTATCGGTGCTCTACCCGAGAATCGAGGAAAAGCACTCGTCAAAGGGAGCTGGAGATCATTGAAGGAACTTCAAGCCAACACCCAGACTGGGGGTCGTACACGACCTCCTAACAAATTGATGGCTGCAACGACCAGTTTGGCGACAAGTGCAAAAGACCAAGAGCCCGTTAAGGTTTCACCCTCACAAAGGTGTGATTCCAAACGTGCGACTCGTTCAGAGGTCAACAAGGCGATGAACACTCAGAAGAAGACGCGTCAGACATACGAACGCGTTATACCTGAGGACCCATGTGAGCCGCCGATAGGTCACACCGACTGCAACGTCGATGAGTTGTACTATCAGGCTGGGGGTGCGAATGGATCTCGAGAGAGAAACACCCAGGAAGCGGACTCTCACTGTCCGTGTACCAAGATTATCAGGGCAGTATTATCAATGTGTAGCTGCCCCAAGACCGCTCCACAGAGGGTCTCGATACTCGATGGGACAACGAAGCCCAAATCAGGACATTCCCACCGAAGAGGATCGGTTGGTTGGGACAATGAGTTCCCAGAAGTTGCCATCAACATGGTAAATAAGGGAAAAGCCCCAATTCTTTCAAGTGGTCCCGACCATAATCTCTCTCTAGGAGGTGGAGTCAATCCGGGAATAGTTCAGCTTCAGCTAGAAGCCGCCGGATGTAACGACGACCATGGGGTCCTTGAGGACGCCCATTCCGATGAGGGACTTTCAGATTCTTATTCCGCTCTCGCCTCCGATGATACAACGTCTAGTGCAGGGCAAACTCGAGAAGTGTTCATGGTCAACACCGATCAAATAGCCAAAATCATTGAAGAGACCCTGGCTAAGCAGAAGGAAATCTTCAAGTTCGAGATGGAAATGGCTATGCAAGAGATGAGACAAGTGCACGACCAACAAATCCGAGCTTTGTCAAATCAACTAGTCGAATCCAGCCGTCGCACCCGGAGCGCCGCTGTTGACAGTGATCCGGAGGTGAACGGGGTCATCATGGCCAACGCACCTCCCAAGAGTACTGGGGGTGGCCCCACCAAAAATAACCACAATGGGGGTGGACCCACCAGCAATGATAACACTGGGGGTGGCCGTATTATTCCTCTCGAAAATCGTCCGAAACAGGATATGGACGAGGCTGAAAAGATGAAAGAGCTCGAAAGAAAAATCGACGCCCTAATGTCTGCTCGAGAGGTGAAGAGGACCGGCATTCCGTGTCCTTACCCGAAAGAGTGGGATTCGATCCCGTATCCGGCGAAGTTCAACCTAATCAATTTCACGCCGTTCAACGGGAAGAGCTCGCCCACTCAACACCTGATTTACTTCAAGTCCCACTTAGGGGTGATTTCGGGCAACGAGCCTCTGATGGTCCGGTCATTCGTTGGCACCCTTCGCGGGCCCGCCTTCGATTGGTACCGCCGTCTCAAACCCGGAAGCATCAACAGCTGGGAAGACCTGGAAAGCACGTTCCTCGCCCGTTTCTTCGATGATGACACTGAGGTATCGATCAAGACACTCTTCGATATGAAACAAAAAGGCGGGGAGTCGGTGGATACCTTCATCAAGCGCTTCCGCAATCAAGCAATGAACTGCAGAGATCCCGTCACGGAGGAATTCATCTTGCAGACTTGTCAGAACAACTTCTCCATCAATATCCTGGAGGTTATGGGGGTAGAGCCGCTCAATACCTGGAAAGAGTTGAGGGCTCAAGGAGAGCAGGCCGAACGATTCCTCAAAAGGAAGAAAGCCGAGAAGAGCCAACCGATGGTCAACCCTCCGGATTCGGATCTCGTACCTCATGATGAAGAGGACGCACCTGCAACGGATATTGACGATGATCAGACGTCACAACAGCAGTCCTGGGAACAGCAGGAGAATTCAGACGAGTACTCGTTCAAAGACGAAGACGTTCCCGCCATCTTCGAGACTCTTCTCGAAAACGACAAAATCAAGCTTCCACCCATCATGAATCAGGAGGAAGCTGACGATTCTGCGAATCCAAGGTACTGTGCATACCACAGGAGGGTTGTTCATCCCACCGAGGATTGCCTTGCTCTCAAGAATTACATTCAGACCTTGGTTGAAGCCGGGGTCATAACGCTGGGGTAAGCCAATTGAGAACGGCGAAACTCCGACCGGTATAAGAGTATAAACTGCTTCCTGAAACTCCAACGAGTATACGAGTATAAACTGTTTCTCAATCCTCCGACCGGTATAAGAGGTTAAACTGCTCCCAGATACTCCAAAAGGTATACGAGTCTAAACTATTTCCTACATTCCACGGGAAGTTCCTGGAGAGTGCCATGCATGGTACTCTTAAGGATAACCCGGTCATATAGCCGATGCAATGATAACACTCAGTTTCGCAAAGAAACTGGGGGTGGGCGATTCATGTAACGGGAAGTTCCCGGAGAAATTCTCTTAGGGATAACCCGATCATTACAAGCAAAGTGATAAACACTAAACCCCATTGCGATGAGTATGAGTCAACACTCTCGATGTGATTTGTACTCCTACTCTCGCTGTTTACCTGGTCAAACCTTCCTATAGTTAGGACCAAGGCCAAAATCCCCTCTCGATTCCTCCAATGAACGAGAGGTCCATTTTCAACTCGAGTGATCAAACCTTCCGATAGTTAGGGTCATCTCGAACTTCTGCTCGGTCAAACCCTCCTACAGTTAAGACCACAGTCAAAATCCCCTCTCGATTCCCCCAATGAACGAGAGGTTCACAAATCGAGTAATCAAACCTTCCGACAGTTAGGGTTATCCGATCTTTTCTGATTCTCGGAGTGGAGATCCCACTCTTAGTTTCACCTTTCCGGATTCTGGGGGTGGAGATCCCACCCCGAGTTTCCTTTCCGGCTGTAGGTAGAATATACAATTCGCCCCCCTTCAGCATTAGTAGCACTAAAAGAGTTAACTCTTTTAGCATGACGTCACATGCGGAACGGATTTAGACAATCCGCATGCTAGCCCGATGCAAACGGCAATCGGTAAAGGCACGTCAAATCCGTTGAGGGCTGGGGGTTTGCCAAAAACCCCAGAGTCAGCGCCTAACACGCGTTGCCGGGTAGTCTATTCCCGTGAGAAAGACGAAGTCTACGTATTCAATATCGTAGCACTAAGAGCGTTAACTCTCTTAGCACGACGTCATATGCGGAACGGACTTAAAAAAATCCGCATGCTAGCCCGACTCAAACGGTAGTCGGTAAAGGCTCATCAAACCCGTTGATGGCTGAGAATTTGCCAAAAAATTCTGTAAATACGAGTCATTGACGCACCAGCTCCATTAGTTGGTCTCGTGACTCGAGTATCCAACAACTTCAGAATGGGATCCACATATGCAGATGAATCAGCTTTTACAGACCGATTCCTCGCCGATTGCCGATTGTTGGTGAATTTCGCAAGTTGACTTTTGGCAATTTCAAAAAAAAAAAACCTAAGGTGGACGCCGGTCAACGCGTAAC